>SKCR01039860.1:0-62982 GCA_019454045.1 Zanthoxylum bungeanum
ATATCGGACATCAAGCAACTAGTCTCTTTAAATCGGACAATCCTGACCTAGTCATATTGTCCCGACGGTTGCAACCTTTTATAGAGCACTAGTTCTGTATCCTGCGCGATCATCAACTCCATATGTCTGAAGTGACACTTCCATCTTGACATCACACCCAGTACACTACGATTCCCGATAAACCCAGAAGTGGTGAACACAGAACCGGTTAAAGCCCCCAACCACCAAAACCAAAGTTTACCGATTGTCGCAAGTACTAGCGATGCAAGTCTCAGGTTAAGACCATATACACCTACCCTGATGCGGCCTCCCATAGACACGCAGACATACTACCAATGGGATTCCGCGGGGTCTATCCAGAGCGAAGCTCTTTTCCGTACCATCGGTAAAACATAACCTCTTATCGCACTTGCATAAGTATCCTATACTTAAATATATGAGAACTATGCTGTTGTGCCCTCACAACGTGCACAAGTGCAATACTAGTCTATTCCGCATTATCGATGTCCTATCTCGATAATACTCCGACTAGGGATATTTAATGATTAATCCTTTATGTATTGATACTGTCTCATATCATCTCAATACGGAACTAATCATATGGACTTTCGCCATTTATATATCAAAGTAAATAAATTACAAAATGGCAAAAGGCAATTTCATTATCACATAGTTAATTTTGTACAATAATACAATATCATTTACAAAACAGTGACGCTATGGGTCATAATGTCTAACACTCAGTTGGCCCAGGTCGCTTCTTCCCCTATGCTTTTTATACCCGTGGGGTCTTTTGGACTTTGTTTTATTTTTCTGATTTCTTTTTTTTCTTGGCAGGCAAATTATTTGGCGGCCAAAAACAAAGACCTTTTCATAAGCCTCTTATCCGAGGGAGGCCAGGCCCAGAGACTTCAAAACCGGCTTTCTGAAGTGGATGCCAAGCTGGCTAGTGCAGAAGAGAAGAATAAGGACCACGAGCTGGCCGCGGTTGAATCCTTCAAAACAAACAAGACGCTCATGGCTTCCACCGTTCTGGAGCGTAAAAATGCCGAGGAAGCTAGAGCGGATTTGGCGAAGGCTCAGGCTGAGATTAGGATCCTCCAGGTGGGGATATGCAGTGTGGAGTCCAAGTTGCGGGGCAATGACGAGGAGTTGGAATGGGTCCGTGCCGATTTTAAGAAGAAAGTGCTTGAAATGGAGGCCGAGAGGGACTCTATTCGTTTTGAGGGGGTCAGTAATTGTGCGGAAATTATTCCCTTGGTGTTGCCCGACCTGGATATGGGGTACATTCATGCCGCCATCCGTTTTTGTAAAGGGGAGATATCAAATGAGGATTTTGAGAAATGACTACCTTTCTCCCCCGAGGCCGAGATGGACCCTGTCCCAATTTCGGTTGCTCCAGTCTCTCAAGCTCCCCCAGAAGACCGTCCCGTGGTTCCTGTCTTGGAAGAGTGCCGCCCCGTGGATCCTATCTCATTCCCTGAAGTTTTTGCCAGGGCTGCCCAGGATGCCGCTGTTCCTTCTGAGGCCGAGTCAAGTCATCTACCACCCGAGCTTGAGGAAGAAGCAATTGCCCCTGCGCGGGCTGATTGACAAAGAGTGACCCGAGGAGGGCCCTGTGTAGACTTAAATTTTTTTTTTTTTGCTTTGCCTGTAACGACCTTTTTTTTTATAATCATACTTACATGAATGTTTTCTCTGTTCCTTTCATTTTTTGGTCTTTCACAATTTGTTTCGATTTCTATTCTGCAAACGATCATTTGAGGCCCGCCCATGAGGGGATAACCCGACTCAGAGCTGGGAGTCGTACTTGGCCCTGGGGGACTTGTGTACCCAATCCAAAGAAGCTGACTCGGTGGGACGTAACCCGACCCCGAGCTGAGAGGAACAAAGCTCGGGGGGAATGTTACGTCAGTCCAGAAAAGCTGACTCGGTGGGACGTAACCCGACCCCGAGCTGTAAGAAATACTATGGTCCCCTCGGCGGAACAAAATCCAGCCCCGAGCCGTATGACCAAATGGCCTCGGCGGAACAAAATCCAGACCCGAGCCATATAACCAAGTGGCCTCGGCGGAATGAAATCCAACCCCAAACCGGTTAATCTTTTTAGGACATTTAGAAGGAAATCCTCTTTTAAAGCCCTACTGAGTCTGGCACGGGCGTCCCCTTACCAGTCCAATGAAAAAGAAAATTTATGACAAATAAAATAAAAAGGTGGGGGTGACTTAGCACTTGTCCCAAAGCAAAACGTTAAAGTGTAAATAACAGCACGGATGTCTCAAACAGCGTCCTGTCTGAGGCCTCCAAAACACAATTCTGAACCTTTCAATTCCGCGTCCTGGCGAACCAGGATTTGGATCAGAGAGCATTTTGAACGGTAAGGGCACATCCTCTGTACGTCAGGTCACTATGGAGCCTGCGTATTGCACGAGGGCTTCTCCTTACCACGCTGGAGTAAATACACGCCACGGGGGCACAACGCCTCCCCGTGCTGCGCCTCTCTTGGATCCAAATGATGGATGGATCAAAGAGTGCCCGAGATGCTAAGGTAACATTCCTCCTTAAGCCCGGTATCACTGGAGCAAGTAATCATCACGGGGGCATAGTTTCTCCCCGTGTTATGTTTTCTTACGGATCCATTGCATCGATTATGTGAGGATCAGTGTTTGAAACACTAAGGGCATGTTCCTTATGTTCGGTAACACTGGAGCAAGCAAACGCCACGGGGGTATCATCTCTCCCTGTGCTATGCTTCTCATGGATCCTATTACATCGAGTATGTCCCCGGATACTCCGAGGACCCCGAGCTTGAAAGAGAGGGTTCCGGGGGAGTGTCCTGTTCCCGACCCTGAGCTGAGAGAGATGGATCTGGGGGAATGTCCCGTCCCCAGACCAAAAGCATGACTCGGTGGGACTAAGACCCGACCCCGATCTGAGAGGAGCACTTGGCCTCGTCGGAACGTAATCCAGCCCCGAGCTGTATGACCAAACGAGTAGGGATTCATGAGTGCCTGAGTTTTTAAAGGCATATCTCTCTATGTTTTGACGATTCTGGAGTAAGTGGGTTCGGCAGGGGTATTGTCCCTTTTATTGCTATGTTCTCTTTGTGTTTCTTGGCTTTTGTGTTTTTGGCACTGGTCTATCGTACTCAATTATGTCCCCGGGGTTTTGAGAGCGGGTGAGAAAAAATGTTTTATTCATATTTGGGGGCATACTGCCCTTCTTACAACTCCCTATCCGGCCCTTTTTCGGGTTGTTTCGGAAGAAATAGGGGAAAGAGAATCTACTGAAAGTATTTCCTCAACATCTCGGCATTCCATGGTTTCTTCAATCGCGTGCCGTTTCGCTGTTCTAAAACGTAGGTGTCTGGTCTTACCACCGCTGTGATTTTATAAGGCCCCTCCCACTTGGCACCTAATGAGCCCTACTCTTGTCTCCGAGTATTTAGGGTGACCCTTCTTAACACTAAGTCACCTGGGAGAAAGGAGCGGGTCCGAACTTTTTTGTTGTAGAAGCGGGCCATTCTTTGCTGATAGATTGTTGTTTTTATGGCTGACTTTTCTCTTTTTTCTTCGATTAGGTCGAGGTGATTTTTGATGAGTTCTTCGTTCTGTTTATTTCCAAAGTGGCGGACCCTGTGGGTTGCTACCCCGATTTTGCTGGGATGACTACCTCACATCCGTATGATAGGGAAAACGGTGTCTCCCCTGTGGAGTCTTTGTAGGTCGTTCGAGGTGCCCATAGCACCTCTGGTAATTCATCGACCCATAAGCCCTTGCATGATCCGAGCCGAACTTTTAGGTTTGCCTTGATGGTTTTGTTTGTTGCTTCGACCTATCCATTTGACTTGGGATGGGCTGGTGAGGTGAATTTCAGAGCGATCTGGAGGTCTTCGCAGAGTTTCCTGAATCCTTTGCTATCGAACTATTTTCCATTTTCGGTGATGATTGCTTAGGGATTCCGAACCTGCAGATGATATTCTTCTTTAAAAACTCTGTGGCCTTTTTTTCTGTGATGGTGGATAGTGGCTCGGCCTCCACCCATTTGGTGAAGTAGTCAATGGCCACAATTACGTACTTTGCCTGTCCTCACCCTTTTGGCATAGGTCCTATGATATCCAATCCCCACTGTGCAAAAAGCAAAAGCTTGGTCAGAGTGGTTAGCTGTTCCGCTGGTTGATGGTGGAGGTTGGCATTTTTCTGGCAACCTTCGCATTTCTGAGCTATCCTCATGCCTTCTTGATGCATGGTCGGCCAGTAAAACCCCTGCCTTAAGGCTTTAAAGGCGATTGATCTTCCTCCGACATGACTTCCGCAGATGCCCGCATGGATCTCTCTGAGTACATAATCTGCTTCATCTTCTGTTAGACATCTCATGAGGGGTACGGTGTAGCCTCTTCGGTAAAGTACCCCCTCGATTAGGGAAAACTTGGTGCTTTTGAATTTTAGCTTCCTGGCCTCCTTCTTGTCCTCGGGTGGTTCCCCCGTTTCTAGGTATTTTCTAATTGGCCGCATCCATGAATTTTCGTTTTCCTTTTCTAGTATATCTACCTCCAGCTCCCCTATGTTTTTCTCTCGGAGGCAAATAAGAGGGATCATTCTGGGATTCTCGGCATTTATTGAGGATGCGAGCCGAGCTAAGGAGTCTGCTTCACAGTTGTCTTCTCGCCCAATTTGTTCGAATCGTACGTCCCCCATTTTTTCGACCATCTTTTTTACCTCGGCCAGGTAGGCTATCATGGCTGGCTCTCTGGCTTGAAATTCTCCTTTTAGCTGTTGAATGGCTAGCTGAGAGTCACTCCTTACCACCACGTTGCGGACTCCTACCACCGTGCATAGTCTTAGCCCGGCCAGGATCGCCTCGTATTCGGCTTCATTGTTTGTGGCTTTGAAGGCAAATTTCAAGGTAAACAACACCTCTTCTCCTTCACTGTTTTCAGTGCGATTCCTGCCCCATTGTTCTGTGAGCTAGTAGACCCGTCTACTGATATTTCCCATTTTCTTTCCTCCGTAGTCAATATTTGGGGTTCCGTGAGTTCCGCAACAAAATCTGCCAAGGTCTGCCCTTTTATTGCTAACCTTGGGAGGTAGGAGATGTCGTGCTCTCTTAGTTCCACCGACCATTTCATTAGCCTTCCCGAGGCTTCTGATTTTTGCAAGATCTGTCGCAGGGGGTAATTGGTGTAAACTCCAATAGGGTGGGCCTGGAAGTAAGGTCGTAACTTCCGTGCTGTAGTGATCAAGGATAGGGCGACTAGTTCATGCATGGGATACCGGGTCTCGGCATCCAGCAGAGCTTGGCTGACATAGTATACTGGTCTTTGGATCTGGTCGGCCTCTTGCACCAGTACCGAACTCACTGCGTGTTTTGAAACGGCCAAGTACAAGTATAATGTCTCTCCTGGGAGAGGTTTAGCCAGGAGTGGGGGCTGTGCTAGATATTGTTTTAGCTGCTGGAAGGCTTCCTCGCATTCTGGTGTCCAGCCGATCCCCTTTTGGGCCTTCTTGACGATTTTGAAGAAGGGGTGGCATTTGTCAGTTGCCCTAGAGATGAATCGGTTGATCACGGCGACCCTGACTGTTAGACTTTGTACCTCTTTAATTGTTCTGGGGGATTTTAAATCCAGCACGGCTTGTATCTTCTGGGGGTTGGCTTCTATGCCTCGGGAACTCACCATGTAGCCTAAAAATTTTCCTGAGGCCACTCCGAATGCACACTTCTCTGGATTGAGTTTTAAGATGTGTTTTCTCAGCAATTCGAAGGTTTTCTTTAGGTCAGTCACGTGATCTCTTGGTTCTCTGGACATTGTTATCATGTCGTCCACATATACCAGCATGGTTGTGCCGATGAGTGGTTTAAAAACTTTGTTGACCAACCTTTGGAAAGTTGCTCCTACATTTTTTAGTCCGAATGGCATTACCTTGTAACAGTATAGTCCTTGATCGGTGATAAAAGTTTTCTTCTCCTCGTCTGCAGGATGCATCCTGACCTGATTGTACCCTGAGAAGGCATCCATGAAGCTTAGTGGAAAGCTGTCTACCAGTTGATCCACGTTCGGCAGAGGAAAGCTGTCTTTTGGACATGCTTTATTAAGGTCGGTGAAATCTACGCACATTCTCCATTTTCCGTTAGACTTTTTCACTAATACCACGTTCGACACCCATTCCGGGTATTTGACTTCTCTGATGAAGCCAGCTTTTAACAGCTTTTCTACTTCGGACGCCGCTGCTCTGCATCTTTCTTGATTGAAGATTATTCTCTTCTGTTTGACTAATTTGTGCGATGGGTTTACCACCAAGTGGTGACTGATGAACTTTGGGTTGATCCCGGGCATGTCGTTGTGTCCTCACGCGAAGATGTCTGGGTATTCTTGCAGACATTTTAACATGCTCTTTTTTAGGATTTCGTCCAAGTTCTCCCCTATCTTTATGCTTTTTTCTGGTCCGAATAGTTTTATTTCTTCTAATTCTTCAGCTGCCCCTAGCCGGGCTATTTTATCCGGGTGAGGGCCCAGGTCCTTTCTTGTGTTTCCCTCGTCTCCCCCCTTTGTCTCTTTCTGGTGCCTTCTTCGATGCAGAGGGTTTCTCGCGAGAGAGTGGTGAAACAACTACGGGCTATCTTCTGACTTCCGCATAAGATTCTGATTCCTTCTCGGGTGGGGAATTTCAATTTTAAGTAATAACAGGACATCACAGCCTTGGTCTTCATCATGAACGGTCGGCCGACAATGGCTTGGTAACTGCTCAGGCAGTCCACCACGGTGAAATTTACTATGATTGTCCGGGTCCGGGGGTGAGCTCCGATTGTTGTTGCCAGTTGTATTTTCCCTAGCGGGACGACCGTTGAGCCTCCGAAACCGTATAGGGGGTGCTGTCATTAGTCAGGGTAACGTACTCCACTCCCAGGTTGTCTAAAGCTTCTTTGGCGATTATGTCTACCGCACTTCCGGGATCTACCATGATTCTATCCACCTCTGTGCCACCGATTGTCGCTTTGATTATCAATGCATCGTCATGGGGGAAACTCACCCCTCGGGCATCTTCGTTGGTGAACATAATAGGCATCGATCGATTCCCTTACGATACTGGGGACCTTTCCGTTTCTAGTACCTCTGCCCCCTGAATTCGGCTATAGCTCTTTCTTGACAGGTTGGAGTCTCCGGCCAGTGTTTTCCCTTCTGCGATGACGTTCATCTGTCGGCTTCGTGCCCTTTGTTTGGCTACCATGGCCTCATGGTCGATATAACTATTTAGATACCCATTTCGGGCCAAGTCTTCCATCTGTTCCCGCAGATCCTTGCATTCGTCCGTCGTGTGTCCCTTTAGATTGTGATGTACGCAGTAAGACTTCTTGCTCCTTTTATCAGGGGGGAATCTTCTGAGGTCGGGTTCTATTAGGAGGCCTTTTTCCTTGTATCTCCATGATGATCTGCCCCGGTGGCTTGTTCAAGAGAATGTACGCTTCTTCTCGGACTACGTGATTTACTTGGGTCGAGACCCCTCTTTCCTGATCCCTCCGAGGCATCGGTTTGAATTCTTTGGGCCTCGGTTTGAATTTTTTGAACTCCCTGTCCGGTCGGAGGGGGGCCTCTGCCCTTGTTGTTCTTTCTCGGGTGGTCGTCCCCCTTCGGGAGATCTTTTCTTCGCTTTCCAATGAGACAAATTTCCGGGCTACCTCCAAGGCGGTAGCATAATCCGGCGTGTCCTGGATTCTTAGGTGAGTCCATAACTTCCCGACTTTTAGGGCTCCCTTTAAACTTTCCAGGGCCTCTAAGGACTCGTATCCTCCGACTTCTAGTACCATATTGTGGTACCTCTCTATAAAAGTTTTCAGGGGTTCGTCATCTCCTTGTTTCATGAGCCTTAACTCTCCGATTGTCTTCTTAGGAGTGCAAGCTCCTTTAAAGTGTCGGACGAATGACTTTTTAAGCTGTGTGAAGCTCTCGATGCTCCCCGGTGCCAGGCTTCTATACCATAATAGGGCGGGTCCGCCCAAAGTCAATGGGAACACTTTGCAGACAGCGTCTCCTACTACTCCCTGAACTTCCATTAATAGGGCAAAACTTTCGATGTGAGACTTTGGGTCGGGGGCGTCTCCTGTGTCGGTCTCACGGCTTTCTCCCCACTTGGTCATCTCTTTCTTTACCCAAGATTTTATTTTGTCGTCCACGCTGTTTTGTCTCCTGTGGCTCTCCTCGTACCGGTTGTTTCGGGTGCGGTTTTCTTCATGTCTTGAGACCCTTCGTATAGTCTCGTCACGCTCTGCATTCCTTCCTCGGCTGTTGTGGAGGCTGTCATAGGAGGGATCTGGCGAGGATTCCCTTTCTTCTTCCCATGTGTCTTCGGTCTGCGAATCTCTTCCTACTACTATAGATTTTACCTCGTGGGGTCCCCTTCCTCTGGGCTCGTCGTCTCCACTTGTGTCTACAACCCTTTTCCCCTCTGCTACCTCGCCTCTTCTTTGGCGGGTCTCGACTTCAAACCTTTTATTGTTTATTCCTTCCATTCTTTCTAGTCGGTCTGCCATGGATTTCATGCTTTCTTCTACTTTCTTCATCCAGTCTGCAGTTGAACTCCCTGGTGACCGGTGATTTCCGCCTTCCGCCATTGTCTTATCACGTGTACTGCTTTTTGTTAAGATTCCCCATAGACGGCGCCAACTGTTGACGGCTGATTTTGGTCTCAGGGTAATATAGGAATATTACCCCAGGACAATCCTCCCTCAATAGTGAATTTGTTTGGTTTATGGGGGAACCAAAAGCAAACTTAGCAGGAAAAGTAGATAATACGCCAATCGACAAGAAGATTTAACGTGGTTCGGTGGATTTTGATCCCACCTACGTCCACGGGCACAAAAAGGATGATACTTTTATTGCTGAAATATACTTCTCAGATCTGTTCGTGTTTACAAATCTAATCACAATGAAATTGATAATGATTCTGATGCCCCCTTTTACAGATACTCTACCCTTCTATTTATAATGGTGAAGAAATCAGATCCTCCATGTTACAAGAATTCCCAATCTGGGATGGTTTCCTTTATCTACAAGGTTTTATGTTTGAAAACTTCCCCTACTTTCTTTATCCTACTAGGACTCTGGCTTACCAGCTTACCCTTCGAAGATAGGATTACTTATTATCTTATCTTGTAAGGACAGAATACCTTGTTTTCCCGTACGTGTTATGTTCGGTTCGTATGTGGTCGGTTTGCATGTGGTCGGTCATGATGGTCTTTTGTCCTGAGAATGTCTCCCGATTTTACATGTGCCCGGTCATAATCCAAAGTGGTCGGTCATGTACCTTCAAGTGCTCGGCTTGGATGATGTCAGTTATGTTGATGATTTTACCGAGAAGGATTTACCTTTTTTACCCTTATCATACTGTTTTAATGCCTGGGGACCTAAAAATACCGCCAACATAATGTATGCGTCTTCTTTTGTGTTTATAATCAGAATCAACGTGATGTGTTGGAGTTGTGGTGTTATATGTTCCATGGACAATTTTACTATTGCAGTAGAATTTATTGTAGCTTGTGAAACTGCAAGGGGATCTGTGGATAAGTTGGTTCGTTACTGAGTTTGGTCTTGTGCTTTATATAATGAATTTGTACCCTATTATACTCGGTACAGCGGGACCTTGTCAAGCTTACAACCGCTACAACTTGAAGAAACTCAGTAAAAGAATCATAGACATATGAGTTTTCTAACAACGTGAAATGTTCACATTATTAGAAATGGCATATAGAAAAGTTGTCGTAGTCTATAGAACTGCTTAAAGTTCTCACTTTAGAGTGTCAGATTATGGATGTTTTTTTTTTATACATTTAAAGACGATTAGCATGGGATATCATCAGAATAGACAGTAAAGCAAGTGGAAGTTATTGGAGTATATGGTGTTTTGAACGCCATACCGATGCGTATGAATAGTGAGTTTATACCATTATAATATCGATATATGGTATTATTTTTGTATTGGGGTTAGTGCTCCAAATGTCATTCTATATTGTATTTATGACATGTTCATAGATATGTATAAGGTTCGATTACGGTTGAAAATCGTAACCCAACCTTAAGTTGAAATTGCAACCGTATTTTTTAACTGGATTGAACTGTTGAACCGTAATTAATTTTTTATAAAATAAAATAATTTAAAGTGTTATAAAATAATGAAAAATTAAAGATTTATTAAACCATACATTGATGATTGATGGAAAAATAGAAAATGTAAATTAATTAATTCATTATTAAAATTAAAAAAAAAAACTTACACTTAATGAAGTTGCCTACTTATCCTCTTGGGGTGTAGAGGGATCAAAACTCACGTAACTCTATTACATTATATTTTTAATAATTTACCCAATTTTCGTTTTATTCATCCTGATCCGGGGAAGACTGTGTAGTCCTTGAGCCTTTGGTATTAGTTGTGTCTTTGTTATCACACAAATCTTCAAACGTTTCAAGCTCATTTTCTTGTTGATGATGATCCGCCCTACACTAATCATCAAGACATGTTTGAGCTTATAACGTCTCTGGTTTCAACCTTGATCTTTTGTCTTCAAGAATATTGTCGCCCTTACTAAATCAATTAAGAGTATATTTATAGTTTTTTTATGATGCCTAAAATGCCCATAAAATATAGTTGTTTGGGGGGATAATTTAGGGATTTTTATTATTTTATATTATAATTATATTTTAGATATCAAAAAAGAGTTGTTAGGCTCAATTTGAGCTTAACGACTCTCTTATTTTTTGACCGACTGGCTCAATTTGAACTGTTACGGTTGCATAACACCGTTCAACCATAACGTCTTTTTAGCCAACCGGTATGGTTGAAACTGTAACAATTAACAGTTGAAATAGTAACAGTAATGTTACGGTTTCAATCATACTAACCGCCTATGTTGGATAATATGACCCATAGCGTCACTATTTGCACAGATCATTATGTTGTTGTAGCAAATTAACTATGTAATAAGGAAATTGCACTCTCATCATTTGTGATTAGATCACCATAGATATATAAATGAAGAGAGGTCCATATGATTAGTTCCTGGATTGAGATGATATGAGACAGTATCAGTCCACGAAGGATTAATCATTAAATATCCCTAGCCGTAGTATTATCGAGACTGGACATCGATAATGCGGAATAGGCTAGTATTGCACTTGTGTGCGTTGTGAGGGCACAACGACATAGTTCTCATATATATAAGTGTTGGAGACTTATGCAAGTGCGATAGGAGGTCGTGTTTCACCGATGGTACGGGAAACAGCTTCGCTCTGGATAGACCCCTCGGAATCCCATTGGTATTATGGATATGTGTCTATAGGAGGCCGAAATCAAGGTAGGTGTGTATAGTCTTAACCTGAGACTTGCATCGCTAATACTTACGATAATCGATAAACTTTAGTCTTGGTGGTAGGGGGCTTTGACCAAGTTCTGTGTACACCACTTCTGGGTTTATCAGAGAGTCGTAGAGTATTGGGTGTGATGTCGAGACGGAAGTATCACTCCAGTCATAGTGGAGATGATGTCACGCAGGATACGGTATTAGTGCTCTTAAGTGATGCGCATCCAATCGTGATATTATGACCAGGTCATGAATATCCGATTATAGAGACTAGTTACCAGACGTCCGATATGTGCTTCGGACGGGGCAGACACTTATCCAGCCCCAGCCCTAGCACGTGACTATCCGATACTGGGCCGATACGCACAATACGATTGTATACTACGCTTGATATAGATCTAAATATTCTTAAAAGGATATGTCCGGAGAATTGGGATGACTTGGTGCTTTGCTAGGAGTTGACATTGTCTCGTAAATCGGTAGAACGTAGTACTTGGTACGTACGTGATTTGGATACACCGACGACCGTATTTATAGCCAACTTATCCGAAGATCTCATGGGTCGCTTCCCGATAATCCACCGATGACGCACAACTCGCACTCTTGAATAATCTGGGATTATATAGAAGAGAGAGAAAATTAATCTTGGATTAATTACGGAGATATTTTATCTAGGATAAAATATCGTCTAGAGAGAGATAACGATTAATTTGGAATTAATCGGTAAATTAATATATTCGATATATTAAAAGAAATTAGATTTCGACGCGGAATTAAAATTAGATTTTAATTCGGGCGAACGAATTAATTTAGAATTAATTCGTTAGCGACGTGAATAGTGAATTCGCTATGCGTAATCATTTAATTACGACGCGACGGAAAAATCGTTAATTTAGAATTAGCGAACCCGAGCCCGAGTGTGATTGCGAGTGCATTCGTATTTCGAATTCGAGTGCGGCGACGCAAGTCACATCAAGCGTCAAATCTAACGTCAAGTCATTCATCACATCAAGCGTCAAATCAAACGTCACTTTGAGTGATGTAATTGATTGATTGATTGATGTGATTGAGTTGATTGATTGATTGACACCATCAAATCACTTTAATAAAGTGACTATGAATAGTTGATGGGTGTAGGTGTAATAGTGAAAGTTGGTAGGAGCATTTACCATTTGATTTATTTGATTTATTTTTGGTAAATGCTTTGCTTTTTATTTGAAAAATATATAAACCTTTTTTGGAAAATGGTTTGACTAACTATTACACAAATCCATCTCTCTCTTTTTCATTCTCTCTCTCACGCCCAAGGGGCAAAAGTTCACTGTTTTTTTCTTTGTAAAAACCGTGACTTCAAGGGAGGCAAGAGTGGGTTTTTGTGGCAAAAACTCAAGTGCTAGCACACTTACGAGTCTTGCGAAGGTGGTAGGGAGGTTCACCCATGAGCCGAGATCCGTTTGACGAAGCTTGGAGCTCCGTTCATCAACTCAAATTTCTGTTTTTCCAGGCAGTGGACTGCCACCAGTGGGCGTGAAAGGCAGTGGCTTTTTGGCTTCGATTCGTCTCCAAATCGACTCAACCGATCGATGTGAGTATTCCGCTACCTCCGTTGATGTGTTCACGCATTATTTCATGTCTTGATTTGATCTTGGGACCTATATAAAACTCAACAGCCTAAACCAGCAGTTGGTTTTTAAGCCAACCTTTCGATTTGGTTATGGTTTGAGGTCAACGGTTCAATTACTGTTGGTCAACGATTTGGTTATGATTTGAAACCATAACCGTGTGCATGCCTACCTATTCATGAACATGAGCAATCCTTTTTTTGTAATATTACTCATTGATAGTACTACCTCTTCTCTTTTATGTACATATTCAATCTAATCCAGTTTAGATCGAAACTAATTGAGGGTTAATGATGCATATATTAGACAAAGATTCGAGAATATGCATTAGTCATATAGTTACAATGAGATTTGTAATTGACATTGGGAGATGTCACTACTTGTGTTATATCCCCAAATAAAGTTCTTGGTCGAAATTTGCTGACAGGAGTCAGTTAATAAAATCTGTTGAGACCACTATATATAGTATATCGAGATTTGATCCGATGATTTATCCTAGTAAACCATGAATCTTGGGAGACTTGTATATATAGTCATGTAGTGTTCACTTGATAAGTACTGAATGACTCATCAGAAATATTCTTAATAGATGTCACATCAACATCAACATCAACATCAACATCAATCTTCTCGAATTGAATATCATATGTGGTTTTTTGACTTGAGATCCCACTATGAATGTATGAGTGATCCTCCACACTTTGACAATAATCACGTCATCGGTCAATTTAAATCAAACCTCTGTCTATTCATGAGATGTGGATCGATCCATCGATCCTGTATGTAGGGCTCAGATGTTGATTTCATAAACTTTTAAGTCCATAGCCGCGATTCATAACAGAATCAAGTTCCGAATATTATTAAGAGATCACGAATATGTCGCAACATATGAATTTTATATTACGAAGAATTGACGTTTTATTCATATCTCCGATACAATTCGGAATGAATATACTTTTTGATTAACAAAACTGCTTCACCACAAGCAGAATGCAACAAACAGGCATTGGTATGGAAGTACTTGTGCATTCAAGTATATGTTAAATGGTGCAAAATCAATAGCACAAGCAGTTGGCTGCCTAAGGAAGACGGCAGATTCTATTTGTCCGTACACAAAATTACTTTAAAGAAAAAATAGTATAGAATACATCTTTCTAGGCATAACATTACAAAATAGAATATTGTCTCAAGGAAGCTGCGGCTGAGACGAGAAATTTTAAGGGTCCTGGGATTCTTGTTCTGTTTGAATATTCATAATCTGGGAAAGCACAAGCCTAGAGAGCTCACTGATGGCAGCAACTTGATAATCATTGGACTCCCTATTCCTTGACCAACCTGGTGATTGTGAATTTAACGTGGTGTACTCAGTTGCAGCAACCTTTGTCTTTCTCGATGTGGTAAGAGCTTTCTCCAAATCTGACTGTGAAAGTGGCCTTGGAGCCTGAGAAGGAATCATGGTCCAAGAACCTTGGTAAGAATAGGCCATAATATCTAGCTATAGCATACATATTTAATTGCAAAAGTGATTCACTTTGCCTACTATCTGAACAAATATAATGTTTCCAATTACTAATATCCTAAACCCTCTATTATGTTCATACCTATTTAGGTAAGACGGACAAAAATGTACCTTATATTCAAGTTGATTCATTGTTGATTGCAGGGATGGCCCATAAAGGGCGAGAACAGCAAGATTAACTAAATATGAATTAGAAAGACTATAAATTTCAAATTTCATGATACAAAAATTTGTCGTCCTCTCATATGTTATGTAAGACGCCAATCATACAGCAGTAGGTCTTTAGGTCGTTTATAAAATACAACAGCACCAGCAGATGTAGAGATGTAAGACAAGCTTACAAGAATTGATATATAGATATATGATGGGGAAGATGTATGACAATCATTACGAAGCGCCCCAATGGTTATTTAATTTATTTTTATAAGAAGCTGATTTAGTGGAGCATTATTCATTTGGAAAATGATAAAATTGTTTGATACCACTTGTCTAAGGTCAATTAAAATTTGCATCAATCTACCCACAAGCTAACCTTGACAAAATAAACAAAGAGAATAAAAAACGAGGGAGAATAAAAAGGATATCCTTACAGCTGCTGGTTTCCCCTTACGCTCCTCATCTAGTAGTTCCCTAATAGGAAAGTAGGCTGCTTTCTTGCAAACTTCAAGAAGATCTGAACCCGTACATCCCCCACACAAACTGGCTAAATAGTTAAAGTCTATGTTTTCTTCGACACTCTCACCCTTCAAAATCACCTTTAATATCTCTGCCCTCTCCCTGCTGTCTGGCATCCCAATTTCAAAGGCTTGAGGAAGACGCCGAAGTATTGCTTCATCAAGTTCTGATGGACGATTAGTCGCCGCAAGAACCATCACACGGGCATTTTCTATTATAAACAAAAACAAATTTAAAAAAAAAATGCCCTGGCCTATATAGGTTGACTAAAGAACATACTTGGGACAATCACTTAAAATTAAAGATATGAATATGAAGCTGCTTAGAGATTTTAAATTTTCCTTGAAAGAGAAACACTCACGATCTGTTGTAAATCCATCCCATAAAGCCATAAACTCGGTCTTCATATTTGTCAATGCTTCATGGTCTGTAGTACGACGCTGACCCAAAAAGCTGTCAACCTCATCAATAAATATAATAGCAGGCTGGAGTTTATAGGCCAAGCTAAATACAGCAGCCACTGCAAACATGCAAAATATCAATAAAAACCCACTGTTAAGCATCACACTCTCTGCAAAAGAATGCGAAAATTCCAAAGCCAGCTACAAAACTCACTTCTCTGTGTATATGTAGTCAACACTTGCTCAGTAATTTTTGAGAAATGAAATATGTCCAAAATCACATGGCACAGACAGTGAGGTGGAAAAGGAATGAAGAATCAAGAAGATGGCCACTTCAAATAACCAATTTGATCAGAAAGGTTTTCCATCTTCATGTACAAAGTCCAATTTCACTTTATAACCAAAGAAATAATTTCATAGTCACATTTTTTTAACCGCAAATATATGGTAAATTAGTATAGTCAAACTAATTTTAGTAACATATAATCAATAGGATGCATTAACACAATAAAGCATATAATGTATTATACACTCACCGAGTTTCTGAGCATCACCAAACCACTTGCTCATCAAATTGGATATCCTAACATTAATGAAAACAGCTCCAGACTCTCTTGCAATAGCCTTGGCAAGCATGGTCTTTCCCGTACCAGGCGGTCCGTATAACAGAACTCCTTTCTGGGGGCCAAGAAGCTTCCCGTGCGAAAACAACTCAGGCCTCCGCAAAGGAAGAATCACCAATTCATATAAAGATTGCTTGATAGTTTCTAATCCCCCAATAGAGTCAAATTCCACGTCAATGTGGTCAGGATTTATAACATCACATGCTATTACATCCTAATTGAAAATATTAACAGAAATATAATAAATTATCAAATAACGAGAATAAATTCATTGTAAAAATAATAAATAAAAAGGGGGGAAAACTTGCCTCGTAAGGATTGGTTTGAACAAGAGGGCGACCCAAGCGTTTGGCAATTTCCTTTTTGTGTTCAAGGGCTTTCTTAGAGGCTTCACGGTTTGGGTCAAGGTGTCGGAGCCCCACGAAAAGAACCAAACAACTAACGGCTGCACTCGCGGCGTATAAAATTAGTTCCTGTAAGAACTTTGTCTCTGTAGAGCTTCCCATTTTCTTCACCATCTACTTTCAGTAAGTAATATTTAAAAATATATAATAATTTAGAAGTTTCTTGTTAATCTCTGTGCCAGCGAGGCCATGCGTTAGGGTTTTATACACCAAGAGGAAGAAGAGAGTAATTTCGTATATCGTTTGGGGACGACGAAAGGTTTCTTAAGGTTATCTGGGCCGGGCTGGGTCGGGCAAGCTTTTGAATACTGGCCTCGGGTAATGTTATATTTGCGCCGGGCTGAGCTCACAACAACCTCAACTGCCGAGGCATATGTTGATGTCTATTTGAATTACTAAATTGGCCCTGCAGTCACACTGTTGTTTCCTGTATAATCAAAGAAAAAAAATTATTTTTTTTTGGTTTAGGGAAATTATCAATTTTGGACATTCCCAAAATCAAAATATTAACTTCGGGGTATCAAAAAAATTCTCTTAAAAAAAAAAAAGCAAATTCATCCTTTTTGAACACATATACCTTTTTTTTTTAAAAAAAAGAAATTGTTGACGGGTGATTTTCGTCTGAGAGGTAGTTTCGAGATAACCCTCCCGAGACAATCCTCCTTCAACCTTAAATTTGTTTGGTTATGAGGAGATCAAAGACAAATGTGGCAAGAGACAAAGCAAATACAAAAATCGACAAAGGGTGTTTAACGTGGTCCGGCCGAACTGATACAGCCTACGTCCACGGGCACAAAATAGATGGGGTTGTTTTATTACCAAATCGAGCCCTACCGACTTGTTTAAGTGCATGTCTAATAGTAACCGTGCTATTTGTTGCTTTGAGTTTCTTACAAGCAATGCTAGAATAGAAAGTTTTACAACCCTTACAAACGAGATCACCCTCTCCCTATATACTAATGGATATACAATACTGTTCTCATATCTTTGTGACGCAAGCACTGCAGGTCTGTAGGTTTCCGATGATTTGACAAGCTCGCTTCCCCAATCTGTCATCGCCGAAAGCAAAGCGTACCCTTTGATTTCCCGTCACATCACGTTGTAAAAGTACACTGTCACGCCTTTTTATTAATGATGACAGTCTGTTAGCTTTCGAATATGAAAGTTGATTTCAGAGGGAAAAGTCCAAACTATCCTGATCACGCGTAGGTTATAGGACGTCAGCCAATAAACTTTTAGAGCACCTCGATTGCTCCCGCCCCGATCCATAATATCTGAGCTCATCAACTTTTCTAAGAGGTAAGATAACATCAAACCGAGCCGCCGGTCTGCTGTGGTCAGCCTCAGTTCTGATGTTGTCGGTCTATGAAATCTGCGCCAGTTCCGAGGAAGAAGTGCTCGGATTCTCTTACTGCAGAAGAACTGACCAATACATGTGGACGTCTAATCCTCTAAAAATGAAAATTCCCTCTTTGCCCTTGCTGAACTATTTGAATATTTTAGCTGTAGAAATCTCCATCAACATTTGTCTCATAGTTATTGGTTCAAATGAGTGTGCGAGTTAGTGCAAAGAACTACAAAAATCAGAAGTGTGTTAATCAGCCGTCAGGTAGTTAGCCTTAGGAATCATGTAGAAAAGTGCTCTGGTGCCAACTCAGTTCATCCTCAATGTCTTCATATGATCTATCCTTAAGCTGAAATCAGGCACTCGGTGGGACGTAACCCGACCTCGTGGTTGGAGAGACCAATAGCCTCGGTGGAACGAGTCTAGCCTAGAGCTGGTGGAATAAAGCGTCGACGGAATGAATCCAGCCCCGAGCTGGTGGGACATAACAGACTCGGTGGAACGAATCCAGCATCGAGCTGATAGAACATAACAGACTCGGTAGAACGAATCCAGCCCCGAGTTGGTGGAACATAACAGACTCGGTGGAACGAATCCAGCCTCGAGCTAGTGGAACATCTGAGACTTACACAAGGGAATATTTTCAACCTCTGACGCTCCGTGAATCCCGGCGCGGGCGTCCCTTTGCCGGATATCAGCGAAAAATAAAAATGGAACAAGGTAAAGTTAACAATATGGAGGTGACTTACCACATACTCCACTTTAAACCAAAAAAAATAACAACTTGGGTGCCTCGAGGTAGCTTCCTGCATGGTGCTTCCCAAAACACAATTCTGAATCTACAACTCAGCGTCCCGGTTAGCCGGGCTACGGATTGGTGAGTGGCCGAGACCCTGAGGGTAGAAACCTCTTCATGCTGGGCGGCTCTAGAGTCTGCAAGCGCTATGAGGGCAGAAACTTCCCCATGACATGCTTCTCCTGATCCGAGGCGGTTAGGCAGATATCCTGCGGAGGAAGAAGACACCTTGTGTGTGTCACCCCTTGGGTGTTTCTCAACGGGACTTACGTACCAACTCGTAGGGGAGGAAACCTCCTTAGGTCCAGTTTACCCGGGACCACAATGATCATGGAGGTCATTCGGCCGTCCTCATGCCATGTGCTCCGATGGTTCTCAACGGGAGTCACCAGCTAACGCGCAGAGGAAAAAACCTCAATGGGTCCGGTTTACCCGAGCTATCTCCTCAAAGATATGAGTCATGGAGTAGTAACGTTCCAACCTCGTGGTTTGATAATGACACCCGAGATTGGCGTGCCGCGAGGGTTCTCGCTTTTCTCACATGTACCACATCTCTTGATGCGTTCTGGATCCTCAAATATGAATGGAGCCAGGTCAAGACACTTCCATCTGGGGTTTGATAACGACATCCGGGATTGGCTTGGTGCCCTTCCCTACTACTGATCACCCCTTCACTTCGAGCACATCCCAAGAATATTGAACACGGCTTTCTCATTCAATTATTAAACAAGTACAGTGGACAAACATTAAAATTCAAAAGAGAGAGTCATGTTTATATTCATGGGATCTACCGCTCTTCTTACAACTCTTTGTGGGTCATTTCAATAGAGGCTATACGATAATTTTCCGATCCTGGTCGGGTCATCGGTGACTTCACAATTTGAAGAAAAAGTCCTAATGGAAATATTTTCTCAGCATCTCGGCGTTCCAAGGCTTATTGAGCCAGGTACCTCCAACTGTTCCAAAAGATAGGTACCCGGTCTTACTATCTCCACCACTCTGTACGGTCATTCCCATTTGGCGCCCAATAAAGCTTCTTCGGGTCTTCGGGTATTCAATGTGACCCTCCTCAAAACTAAATCTCCATGGATGAAGGACCGAGCCTAAACTTTCTTGTCGTAAAAATAAGCCATTCTCTGCTGATAGACAACCGCTCTCATAGCCAACTTCTCCCGTTTCTCTTCGACTAAGTTGAGATGATTCCTGAAAAGCTCTTCGTTCTGTTCAGCCTCAAAATGCCATACCCTGTACTTGATCATCCCAATCTTTGTCGGAATTACTACCTCACAACCATGAGCCAAAGAAAAAGGAGTTTCCCTCGTGGAGTCCTTGTATGTTGTCTGGTGCGCCCATAATACTTCTGGTAGCTCTTCGACCCATAGCCATTTATAATATCTGAGTCGGGCCTTTAGAATTGCCTTGATTATTTTATTGGTAGCCTCGACCAGTCCGTTAGATTTAGGGTGGAGTCCGTTAGATTTAGGGTGAGCAGGTGAAGCAAATCTCAAGGCAATTTGGAGGTCTTCAAATATCTTCCTGAATCCCTTGCTGTCGAACTGCTTCCCATTATCAGCGATGATGGTTTGGGGGATTCCGAACCGGCAGATGATACTCTTCCTCATAAAATTTGTCACATTCTTCTCTGTGATTGTAGATAGGGGTTCGGCTTCTACCCATTTGGTAAAGTAGTCAATGGAGACAATGGCGTACTTGGCATGTCCATACCTCATATGCATTGGCCTGATGATATCTAGCTCCCACTGGGCGAATGGCCAGAGGCTAACCAGAGTGATCAACTGCTTACTAGGTTGATGATGAATGTTGGCATTTTTCTGGCATCCCTCACACTTCCGGGCCACCTTCATTCCGTCTTAGTGCATGGTTGGCCAGTAGAACCCTTGCCTCAACACCTAAAATGCAATCGACTGCCCCCCAGCATGGCTACCGCTGATTCCTCCGTGAATCTCTCTAAGCACATAATATGCTTCATCGGTTGTAAGACACCTCAAAAGTGGCACCGTATGCCCCCGTCGGTACACGACCCTTTTAATCAAACAAAATTTCGAGCTCCGGTACTTCAACTTTCTTGCCTCCTTCTTATCCTCGAGTGTCTTCCCAGACTCCAAGTAACTCCTGATCAGGTCCATCCAAGAGGTTATTCCTTTTGTATCTACTTCTATCACCTCTAGCTTCCCAACGCTCTTTTCCTGCACGCAGATCGAATGGATGGGCATAGGCTTTTCTATCTTAATTGAGGATGCCAGCCTAGCCAGTGAGTCTGCCTGATGGTTGTTTTCTCGACTAATCTGCTCGAATTGCACATTATCCATTTCCCCAATCATCTTCTTCACCTCGGCCATATAAGCCATCATGTTAGGCTCTCTGGCCTGAAACTCGCCCTTTAGCTGTTGGACGGCCAGTTGGGAGTCACTTTTTACAACCACGTCTCTGACATCCACCGCCGCGCAGAGCCTTAAATCGGCCAGAATAGCCTCATACTCAGCCTCATTATTCGTGGCCTCAAAATCGAGTCTTAGGGCACTTACCACCTCCTCACCACTACTGCTTCGCAAGACAATCCCAGCTCCAAAACCTTGTGAATTGACTGTACCATCCACCAAAAACTCTCTCGTGGTCTTCAAAACCTTCAAAATCTACGGCCCTGTAAACTCGGCCACAAAATCGGCTAGAGCCTGCCCTTTTACCGCCGCTCTCGGTAAATAGGATATATCATGCTCACTCAATTCCACCGACCATTTCACTAACCGACCTGAGACCTCCGGTTTATGCAAGATATGTCTTAGAGGATGATCAATGTAGACCCAAATAGGATGAGCTTGGAAGTAGGGCCGCGGCTCCGTAACCAAAGACAAATCCACCAGTTCATGGATCGGGTATCTTGTTTCTACATCCAACAAGGCTTTCTAATATAATACACAGGCCTTTGGATCTTATCGGTCTCATGCACTAGCACCGAACTTACAGTGTGTTCAAAAATAGCTTAGTACAAGAATAAAGTCTCACCCGGGATTGGTTTAGCCAGAAGTGGAGGTTGAGCTAAGTACTGCTTGAGCTGCATGAAGGCTTCCTCGCACTCTGCCATTCAACTGACATCCTTCTTGGATTTCTTGATCATCTTGAAAAAATGATGACATTTATCGGTTGCCCGGAAGATGAACCGGTTTAGTGCAGCCACTCGGTCTATTAAGCTCTGCACCTTATTGACCGTCTTAGGAAATTTCAATTCCAGAACTGCTCGGATATTTTATGGGTTTGCTTCTATTCCTCGTACACTGATCATGTATCATAGAAACTTTCCCGATGCTACACCGAATACACACTTCTCTGGATTCGGCCTCATACTATGCTTTCTTATCAGCTCAAAAGTTCTCGCGAGGTCGGCCAAATGATCCTCCGGTACCTTAGTCGTCGTTATCATGTCGTCAACATATACTTGCATGGTTTTACCAATGAGGGGCTTAAAAACTTTGTTCACCAGCCACTGAAATGTAGCCCCAACATTCTTCAAACCGAAATGCATCACCTTATAACAATACAGCCATTGATCTATGATGAAATCTGTTCTCTCCTCATCCTCGGGAAACATCTTGACCTGATTATATCCTGAGAAGGCATCTATGAAACTGAGCGACCCATGACACGCCGTCGAATCCACCAGCCGATCCACATCTGGAAGCGGGAAACTATCATTCGAGCAAACCTTGTTAAGATCGGAGAAGTCTACACACATCCTCAACTTCACACTGAGATTTTTCACTAAAATCATGTTCGATACCCAATTCGGGTATTTCACCTCTCTGATAAAACGAGCCTTTAAAAACCTTTCCACCTCGGCCCCTATCACCTCGCAACGTTCCTGATTGAATATTCTTCTCTCTGCTTGACCGACTTGTGAGCCGGATCCACCACTAAATGATGGCTGATGAATTTGGGATCTATTCCGGGCATGTCCCTATGCCCCCAAGCAAAAATATCTGCATACTGCTTCACAAGGTCCTGCTTCAGGTTTTCCTCCAAACCTGCTCTTACATTTATAACTTTTTTTGAGCCGAAGAGTTCTACTGACTCCAACTCTTCTGCTGCCCCCAATTGGACAAACTCTTCGGGCCGTGGATCTGTAGACTCAACTATTTCCTCCTACTCTTCCCTTCCTCTCATCTTCCGACTATTCTTCTCAACATAAAGAGTCTATTTTGAGACGGTGGCGAAACAACCATTGGCTACCTTTTGACTTCCACATATAATCCCGATCCCAGCTCGGGTGGGAAACTTCAAATTCAAAGAATAGCATGACATGGCGGCCTTTATTTTCATCATGAAAGGCAGGCCCACAATGACCCTGTAACTACTCATACAGTCTACCACTGTGAAGTCCATCATGATCGTCCGGGTGAGGGGGAAGTCCCTATCGTCATGGCCAGTTGTATCCTTCCCAAGGAGACGACTGTTGCTCCTCCAAACCCATACATGGGAGTTCCTGTTGGGAAATCTCTAAGTCCCGAGGATCGAATCAAGCAATGAAATTAATATGAATACATCGAGGAAGTTGCGGAATACTTACATCGAGCGGTTGAGCGATGTGAGTGACAACAAAAATTCATTTTCTGCCCTCCTCCAAGTTTGGCAGTGAGCTTCCTTGCAGTCCTCAAAATCGGCCAAGCTCCAAGCATTTAGGTGGTATTTCCAAGCACACAAGTTGGTTTCCCTATCACATTGTATGTCTTCATTTGGTGTGCTAGCACTTGGTGATTTTTGCCACAATCCCTTCCATTCACGGCAGTGGACTGGTTTTTGGAGAGAAAAAATTCAGCCATTGGGCATGAATTTGAGAGAGATTAAGAGAGTGAAAAAGTGATGAATGGTTGGTGAGATTTGTGTATCTAATACACAATTTTGAATTTCCAAAATTCAATAAATTGATTTCAAAAAATCAAAACAAAAACCAAACATTTAAAATATATTAAATGTCCATCATTCCATCACACTTGAGTGTATTACACTCCACTATCAATTTCCATCAAATCTATCACTATTCACATCAATCAAGTTGTCAAGTCACATCACTCAAAGTGACAAGTGATTTAACGCTTGAAGTGACTAGCGATTTGACTCTTGATGTGACTAATGATTTGACGCTTGATGTGACTTGCGTGCCGCACTCGAATTCAAAATGTGAATGCGCTCGTAAACACTTTCGGGATCGGGTTCGCTAATTCCAAATTAACGAATTTTCTGTTGCGTCGTAATTAAATCTAATTTAATTAAATAATCATGCCTAGCATAATTACTATTCGCGTCGCTAACGAATTAATTCTAAATTAACTCGTTCGCCCGAATTAAAATCCAATTTTAATTCCCCGTCGAAATCCAATTTCGATTAATATATCGAATATATTAATTTATTGATTAATTTCAAATTAATCGTTATCTCTCTTTAAATGATATTTTATCATAGATAAAATATCTCTGTAATTAATCACATATTAATTTCTCTCTCTCTCATCAAATTAATCCCAGATTAATAAAGTGCGGGTCATACGTCATCGGTGAATCTTCAGGAAGCGACCCATGAGATCCTCAGATATGTTGGCAGCAAAATCGATCGTCGGACTATCCGAATACGTACGTACTAAGTACTATGTTTTACCGATTTACAAGACAAGGTTGGCCTCTAGCAAAGCGTCATTCCTACCCAATTCTCCAGAAATATCTTTACAGGAATATGCGATCTATATCAGGCGTAGTATACGTGGTATCGTGTAAGTTGATCCAGTATCAGATGTCACATGCTAGGCCCGGGGCTGGAACTGTGTCTGCCCTGTACAAAGCACATGTCGGATGTCTGGTAATTAGTCTCTATAATTGGATATACATGACCTAGTCATAATATCCTGATAGCTGCAATATTTAAGATCACCAGCCCATATCCTACGTGACATCATCTCCACTATGACTGGAATGATACTTCCGTCTTGACATCACACCCAATACACTACGATTCTCATATACCCAGCAGAGGCGTAAACAGAACCGGTTAAAGCCCTAGACGAACAAAACCAAAGTATATTGATTCTCGTAAGTATTAGCGGTGCAAGTCTTAAGTTAAAACCAAATACACCTATCCTGATTTCGGACTTCCATAGACACATAGTCATACTACCAATGGAATTTCGAGGGGGTTTATCCAGAGCGAAGCTGTTTTCCCGTACCATCGGTAAAACACAATCTCCTATTACACTTGCATGAGTATCCTATACCCAAATATATGAGAACTATGCTATTGTGCCCTCACATCGCGCACAAGTGTAATACTAGTCTTTTACGCATTATCGACGTCCAATCTCGATAATACTCTGACTAGGGATATTTAATGATTAATCCTTCATGGACTGATACTATCTCATACCATCTCAATCTAGGAACTAATCATAGGGACCTCATATCATTTATACATCTAGGTGATCTAATCACAAATGATAAGAGAGCAATCTCCTTTTTCACATAGTTAATTTGTACAACAACACCATGATCTGTACAAATAGTGACGCTATGGGTCATAACTGTCCAACAATCTCCCACTTGGCCTATAGCCAGTCACTCGAGTGTCTACCACCCGAACTATATACGGTTCGCTCAAACTGTTGAGAAAAGACTTTCTTCAGCAGATTTGCATGATTATCATCTGATGCGATTTATTCAATCATCACATCGCCACGATGTATGATCCGAACGAATCAGATGAATAGTCAAAGTATATATCTGGATCATTATGAGACCATTAATTCTTTAGCCTGCGCTTTAGCCTAGCTCAGCTGCTAACAGAACTATATCTAATCTAATTAGATTTGTTATTGACCCAGATGGCTTCTATTGCTGCCTCAGCTGCAGCAATAACCCGCATTTGTTGTTTATTCGGTAACAGTATCTTGCTTGGAAGATTTCCAACTCACTATTCCGTTATTCAAACTGTTTAGTACCGTTGTTTTTATCGGTTAGGAAACTTACAGCAGTGATCCCAGTCACTTCAAGTTCTCCTTCTCCATAGTTTAAGACAGCATCCTTAGTTCTCTAAGATACTAACGGATGTTCTTAACATCAATCCAGTGACTATCACTTGGATTTTCCTGTTTATGACTCCATATGCTCAAAGCGTATGAAACACCAGGTCACGTACATTTTTCAATGTACGATTTCTCGGAGAATCTTGACAACTTTAAATCTATCTCAATAGATCTTTATTCCTAGAATAAATGTTGTTTCTCCTAAGAATTCTACGGAGAATTTTCATGAAAGCCAAGCTTTCACCGATTGTAATATGGGAATATCATTTCCAAGAAATGACATATTATCATTATTTAGGATAGTAACTTTTAGTGGGCTCCCACTAACCTCCTTATATACACAAGAATCATTTACGTTTTGAATTAAATCATAAACTATTATGATTATATCAAAACGATGGTGGGAGGTTGTTGGACAGTTATGACCCATAGCGTCACTATTTTTACAGATTATGGTGTTGTTGTACAAATTAACTATATGACAAATGAGATTACTCTCTTATCATTTTTGATTAGATCACCTAGATGTATAAATGATAGGAGGTCCTTATGATTAGTACCTGGATTTAGATGATATGAGACAGTATCAGTCCACGAAGGTATAATCATTAAATATCTATAGTCAGGGTATTATCGAGATTAGACATCGATAAATGTGTAAAAGACTAGTATTACACTTGTGTGTGTTATGTGAGATCATAACAGCATAGTTCTCATATATTTGGGTATTGGATACTCATGCAAGTGTAATAGGAGGTTGTGTTTTACCGATTTTACGGAAAACAGCTTCGCTCTGGATAGACCCCTTCAGAATTCCATTGGTAGTATGACTATGTGTCTATGTAAGTCCGAAATCAGGGTAGGTGTATTTGGTCTTAACTTGAGACTTGCACCGCTAATACTTATGACTATTAATATACTTTGGTTTTGGTCATCCAGGGCTTTAACCGGTTCTGTGTACGCATCTGCTGGGTATATTGAGAATCGTAGTGTGTTGGGTGTGATGTCAAGACGGAAGTATCACTCCAGTCATAGTAGAGATGATGTCACGTAGGATACGGAACTGGTGTTCTAGAATGCTGCAGCTATCGGGATATTATGACAAGGTCATGTATATCCGATTATAGAGACTAGTTACCAGACATCCGACATGTGCTTCGTACGGGGCAGACACAACTCCAGCCCCGGGCCTAGCATGTGACATCCGATACTGGATCGACATGCACAATACTACGTATACTACGCCTGATATAGATCGCTTATTCCTGTAAGCATGTTTCTGGAGAATTGGGTAGGCATGGCGTTTTGCTAGAGGCCAACCTTGTCTTGTAAATCAGTAAAACGTAGTACTTGGTACGTACGTATTCGGATAGTCCGATAACCGTATTTACTGCCAACATATCCGGGGATCTCATGGGCCGCTTCCCGAAGATTCACCGATGATGTATGACTCGTACTTTATTAATCTGGGATTAATTAGATGAGAGAGAAAATTAATCTGGGATTAATTACGGAGATATTTTATCTAGGATAAAATATTATTTAAAGAGAGAGAACGATTAATTTGGAATTAATCGATAAAATAATATATTCGATATATTATGCGAAATTGGATTTCGACGCGGAATTAAAATTAGATTTTAATTCGGGCGAACGAATTAATTTAGAATTAATTCGTTAGCGACGTGAATAGTAATTATGCTAGGCATGATTATTTAATTAAATTAGATTTAATTACGTCGCGATGGAAATTTGTTAATTTGGAATTAGTGAACCCGAGCCTGGGATTGTTTGTGAGCGCATTCGCATTTCGAATTCGAGTGTGGCACGCAAGTCAAATCAAGCGTCAAATCGCTAGTCACTTCAAGCGTCAAATCACTTGTCACTTTGAGTGATGTGACTTGACAACTTGATTGATGTGATGTCTATTCACTTTGAGTGACTTGACTACTTGTCATGAATAGTAATAAATGTGATGTGAATAGTGATGTGTGCTGATGGAAGGCTTTAATGCCTTTTTACTTTTTGACTTTTAAAAAGTAAATTTTTGGTAAATGAAATTTTGAATTTCATTTAAGTGTATTAGATACACAAAACCAAAAAACAATCATCTCTCCTCTCCCTCTCAAGTTTCGGCCATGGAGGCCATTCTCTCGCTCTTTCCTTTTGGTTTTTGAAACCAATTTCTTCACCATTTCAAGGCTTTGCTGAGAACCATTAGAAGAAAGATGAAGATTTGTGGCAAATCTTCAAAGTGCTAGCACACACATTAGAGGCATACAAGGTGATAGAGAAACCCACCTTTGAGCTTGGAATCACCATTGATAGAGCTTGGAGCTTGAAGATGAAGATGGAGGACAAAGAACACCATGGCCGAGAGCTTCACTCAAATGGCATAAAAAGTTTTGTTCTTCGTAGCATCCAATCCGATCAGTGAGTATGATTCCGCCATTCTCCTTTGTGTATTCACATGTGTTTCATTACTTATAAATGATCTTTGGGACTTAATAGAAACCCAACACCAAGAACCTTATGCTTGCTTCAATCTAAACATGGATCGAATATCCTACAAACCTTGTTTGCTAGTTTTGATACGACAAAATCGTCAGGATGTTGTAAATATCCTCCAAAAGGTTTCCTTTTCAGGAAAGCGATTTTCCCGTTCAGCTGCCATATTTCATAAATGAAACATGCAGCTTCAACAAGCATGATCCAAATGGATTTACCGTGACAACAGGTAAAAGGTTCGTCGTAATCGACACAATGTTGATAACGATACCTTTTCGCTACAAGCTTAGCTTTGTAAGCTTGTATATTGCCATCCATGTATGTCTTCCTTGAAGACTTATATAGTACCAATATGCACAATGCCTTCCGGTACAACAACTAATGTCCAAACATAGTTGATATACATGGAATCCATTTCAGACATTTATAGCACTTTGCTATAATTGGGAGTCGATACCTTGTATCACTTCCTCAAACGTAGTCAGTTCGTATTCCCAAAAAGATTGACATCTTTATGAGGTGAGATCAGAAATCCATACCTCCCAGGTTATTTTTTTGACTCTCACCGACCTACGCGGTTCTTGTGTATTCGAAGATTACTGGTACAGTTTCATCCTTAATGAACTATTTGTGTTCCATTAAGGACTCAGTGCCTAGAACAGTATTACTCCGATTTTTCATCGAGTTTTACTATCCTCCCACTTACCACTGTATATTGGTATTCCTTTAGGAAAACCGCATGGTGAGCAACAATCACATTGTTCTCTTAGTGAGTTGTACAAGCACTATGCTTATGGTTTCCCTAGAATAACCTATAATTTGGAACTTATCTAATTTGGGTTCTAGTTCGGTATCATCCAAACATATGCCCAGCATACCCAAATTTTCTGGAATGTGAAACCCGATTTCTTTCCTGTTCATATCTAATATTAATTCTGTCAAACAGATTTTTATGGAACCTTATTCAAAATAAGTATTGCACTGTTAATGCTTATCCCTTTGAAGGAAATGGTAGCTCAGAGCGACTCATGATTAACCTTATCATTGTCGGACAATTATGACCCATAGCGTCACTATTTGTACAGATCACGGTGTTGTTGTACAAATTAACTATGTGACATATGAGATTGCACTCGTATCATTTGTGATTAGATCACCTAGATATATAAATGATAAGAGGTCCCTATGATTTGTTCCTGGACGGAGAATGATATGAGACAGTATCAGTGCATGAAAGATAAATCATTAAACATCCCTGGTCAGAGCATTATCGAGATTGGACATCGATGAATGCGTAAAAGACTAGTATTACACTTGTGCGCGTTGTGAGAGCACAACGGCATAGTTCTCATATATTTGGGTATTGGATACTCATGCAAGTGTAATAGGAGGTTGTGTTTCACCGATGGTACGGGAAACAGCTTCGCTCTGGATTAGACCCCCTCGGAATTCCATTGGTAGTATGACTACTTGTCTATGAAAGTCCGAAATCAGGGTAGGTGTATTTGGTCTTAACCTGAGACTTGCACCGTTAATACTTGCGACAATCAATATACTTTGGTTGCGGTCGCCTAGGGCTTTAACCGGTTCTGTGTACGCTAATACTGGGTTATTGAGAATCGTGTGTTTGTTGGGTGTGATGTCAAGACGAAAGTGTCACTCCAGTCATATGGAGTTGATGATCACGCAGGGATACAGAACTCGTTCTCTATATAAGGTTGCAACCGTCGGGATAATATGACTTGGTCATGATTATCCGATTTTAAAGAGACTAGTTGCTTGTTATCCGATATATGCTTCGTACGGGGCAGACACTCTACCAGCCCTAGGCCTTGCATGTGATCATCCGATACTGGACAGAAATACGCAATACTACTGTATACTACGCTTGATATAGATCCTTATTCCTGTAAGGATATTTCCGGAAAATTGGATAGGCATGGTGTTTTGCTAGAAGCCAACCTTGTCTTGTAAATCGGTAAAACGTAGTACTTGGTACTTACGTGTTCGGATAGTCCGATGACCGATTTGACTGCCAACATATCAGGGGATCTCATGGGTCGCTTCCCAAAGTTTCACCGATGACGTATGACTCGCACTTATATTAATCTGGGATTAATTAGATGAAAGAGAAAATTAATCTGGGATTAATTGCGGAGATATTTTATCTAGGATAAAATATCGATTAAAGAGAGAGAAACATTAATTTGGAATTAATCGAGGATTAATATTTGATATATTAATCGAAATTGGATTTCGACGCAGAATTAAAATTAGATTTTAATTCGGGCGAACGAATTAATTTAGAATTAATTCGTTAGCGACGTGAATAGTGATTTCGCTTGGCGTAATCATTTAATTACGACGCAACGGAAAATTCATTAATTTGGAATTAGCGAACCCGAGCCCGAGATTATTTGCGAGCGCATTCGTATTTGGAATTCGAGTGTGGCACGTCAAATCAAGCATCAAGTCACCAGTCGTATCTAGCGTCACATCAAACGTCAAATCATGTCACTTTGAGTGATGTGACAATTGATTGGATTGATTGATTGATGTGATTGATGTGACAATTGATTGGATTGATAAAGTGAAGTGATGTGACTTGATGTGATAAAGGTGATGTGTGTGGTTGGGAATTAAACCCAAATGTGTGTGAAATGAATTTCAAATGAAATTCAAGTGTATTAGATGCATAATATCACCACAAAACCGTATACATTCATTCACTCAACTTTCCCTCCTCTCTCTCCTCTTCTTCCTCTCTCCATCACACGCCATTTTCTTCTTCTGCAAAGGCAGTGAACTGCCGAGTTTGATAAAGAAAATGGAGGGAAGCCAAGTTTGTTTTTGTGGCAAAACAAGAGTGCTAGCACACTCCGGGATCATGCCAAGGTGATAGGGAAGCATACCCATGAGCCGGGAACCACTACGGTGAAGCTTGGAGCTTCAAATCATGAAGACAAAGGGCGAAATTCACTATTCACAGCAGCCCACTGCCTTGAAAAAGTGAGCAGAATTCGAATTTTATTGCCCAAATCGTCGCTCAACCGCTCGATGTAAGTATTCCGCACTTCCGTCGTTGTATTCACTTATGATTCATGCTTGAGTTTTGATCTTGGGACCTTGAAAAACTTCAACAATGGCATCATGAGCTAAGGTTAAACCATGAAAAAGTTTGGGATAAAATTTGGGCAAACTTGATTTTGAGCATGATAAATTAAATTGGATGGATTTGTATGCTTAATTGTGTTTGAATTGAAGATTGATTGGGTCAATTTGAAGAATTTGATTGGATCATTTTTCCCCCAAATTTCCTCCTCCTTGGCCGAAAATGTGATGTTCTTTAATGTCTTGGGATTTTTGATTTTTGATTTTTGACAATTGGATGTGTTGGAAATCATTCGGTTGATGATTTAATGTCGATTGCGGAATCAATTGGATTGAATTTGAATCGGACGTAAAATCCCCAAATTGCCAAGTATGTCATAAAGCTTGAAATTGGGTAAAATGAAATTGAGCATGCAATTATGAATTTGGATGATTAAGTATGCTTAATACATGTTTAATTGATGATTGGTTGGATCAATTTGATTAAATATTGTTTGGAACAAATTTCCCCAATTTTGATGTGTTGGCCGAATAGGAGTATGCCCTAAATCTTGGTAATTTTGTTTCGTTGATCATTCGATGACTTGAAACGATTGAGGATGTTGAATTAATGTTAATTTGGATTTAATTGGATTGAATTCGGAATTGACATAAAATTAGTCCAAATTGCCGAGAGTAACAAAGCATGTAATGGGTTTGATTTTAATCTTAACGTGTTGGACATGTGATGATGAAATTGAGCATGATTAATTAGCCTAATTTGTGTTTTGGAAATAATAGTTTAGGTGATTAATCATGATACACACTTTGGAATTAATTAGATTTTGAATTGGATTTTATGATTTAATTAATTGGGCTTAAAATTGGATTTGGGCTTGTCATGTTGTAAATGGGCTTATTGGGCTTTGTTGTACAAAGTTGAGTTTAGGCAAATTGGATTGGATCCAATTGGGCCCAAAACCGCTACCATAAGCCCAAATACGACTAATGGACCTTTAAAAGTTTAATTGGGCCTAATGGGCCAAGATTTATTTATAGGCTTATGGGGTAACTCCCGGATTGGATTTTGGTTATTCGGTTTGACTCGAATTGACCAAAAGTCCACGCCTTAAGAAATTAATTAAAAGCCCATTAGACTTTAATTAAATTAATATTGGATATTCATCGGGCTTTGAGACCCGAAATGATTAATTATTTGGAATTTAAGTCGTAAGGTTTGTAAATAAAGTGTAAGATTTAATTTGGCATTAAATAATTGGATTAGTATTAAATACATATTAAATTGGATTTAATTATGTAGTTTAATTTAATTCGAGAATTCGTACTTTAAGTACTTATTCGCAAAAACGAGTTTGACTCGAACAAAATCAAATCGTTGTTTGAACATTGGATGATCACTAATTATCAGATTAATTAATTGGATTAGATTGATTGATAACATGCTTGAGTGAATACATGGTTGCGATGCATGAATAATGTATATCGGATGGATATTAGTCGGGTGGGACAATTTTGGAAATTGTAATAATTTGATTTATTAATTGGACCTGCGAGTCCAGCCTTATCACCACTATACTCTTTGTTTCTCTTCTCACCTATTCCCCTCAATGTAAATGAGGTTTCTTTAGAAGTGTAGTGTAACTGGTAGAAGTAAATACAAGTGCTAGCTTTGGAGAGAGAAAATGAAAATTCGATCTACGATCAATGTAAAATACCCATCCGCATATCATTATTATTTTATTTCATATGCGCTTTATTATGTGTTTAGAATGCATGTTTAAGGGTGTGTGATGATGAGACCTTAACAAAGATAATAAATTGGTTGCCAATTTGCACGTGAAAAACCCTCAAATAATATTAAGCGTCTTTCCTTCCATTGAGTGATTCTCACTCAAGATCCGAGACGACATTGGTTTGTTGGCCAAAGTCAAGGCCTTTGTCTGTCGAAGATGTGTTTGAATCACGAAGGCTTTGTTACATGTCAGTGTCATGTCCAAGTTGTGGTTTGTTGGCCAAAGTCAAGACCACTTCTTGTCCATCGACATTGATTACGAAGCTTTCCATGGTCAATGGGTCGCGCTTAACTGGGATCATTAAGCTTGTTGTGCCAAAGCCAAGGCTTAGTTGATTCAGAGGAAAAATGTTAGATAATACATTGGATGTATTGGCATATATAAGATATATGTTTCGGACTTGGACGTCCTCCTACCGGATCTAGGAATTGGATTGGATCCAATTGATCTTAGAGATCTACCTAATTAATTATGATACAATTTGTTGGCCAAAGTCAAGATTGTGTGTTATTTAACGGGATCCTAGCCCACTAGGAAACACAGTTTCCCGAGTACTCAACAGAGGGTTAGAGGCTCGCCGAAAAATAGTGGGAGGCAAGAATTGAATTTGCAATACTCGTTCAATTACTCGCAATACACGCTCATTCAAATTATTTCGTCGTTAGACTAAATGTTAGTTGGACTAATATTTAAATTGTTGTTTTAATAACAATTGGACTGTATTATATTTGATTATATATAATTGGATTATATTAATCAATATATTTGAATTAATTAATTTCAGTTTACAGTTGATTTTATAATTGGATTATAGTAATCAATGTAATTGAGGTTAATTAATTTAAATTATATTTGATTATATAGTTGGACCATTATAATCATTATAATCAATAGTACCATAAATCGTTGATTAAATAGTTTGACTATTAGAATCAAGATAGAAATGAAAGATTAGTGTTTAAAACATAATCCTGGGTGAAAATGTATTTAAACGACTTTAATTTTCAAATTGGGAATAATTTCAAGATGGTCTTGGAAATTAATAAGTTATTTTATTGATAAATAATGAATTATGCCTAAAGCCCGGAGTTAAGCAAATAAGTGGAATATGATATTTGGAATATTCGTATAATGATAACTTTTGCGCTTAATCCATTAAGCTTGTCGAAGTAGACTCCTTAATTTCTGAATCAGAATTAAGGATTAGATCCTTAAAGTATGATAATGAAATTGAAGGATTTTCATGGATCTATTTTAGATCTTTGAAATACTAAATTGCAATAAATAATTCTTGGAGAATTAATGACTATTCTCAAGGAGACAAAGTCAAAGTTTGCAATTAGGCAAGTAGTGCAAGGCACACCTTACTTCAATATTCTAGAAACCCGAGGCTTGGCCAAAGGCTACTGAAATGTTGAAACTGGCCAAGGCAAAATCATAATAATCTTTTGGGAAGAGAAAATGATATATCCTAAGAAGGAATTGAAGACGAGCAAGGCTCTTACTTCAAATATGTTTGTCATAATTATGTTCACAACTAGTATTGAAATTGGATTTTAAATACTTAATGTGATACATAAATATGTACTGTTGTGCAGAATCTGCTCCAACCAGGATACTGACTTCAGATGAGATTAATCTGCGGTTTGAAAACGGGACGAAAGTCGCTGTTTTAACTATAGATACCTAAGTTTAGGAACTGCCCTTCCGATATGTACTTAAATTAGGGAACTGTTATAATGTAACTAGTTTGACTAGAAACATTATCTTTATATCAGTGTATAACCCGCTGCGGGTGTACCTTTATATTCTAGAACACTAAAGTGTTTTATTATATAAAGATGATATTGAGATAAACACATTAGATGTGAATAACAGAATTTATATTTTGAATATAAATAATATCTCATATATATAACATGATAAATAAATAGCTCAAACTGATTTGATCAGTTAAGAAACTAATTGTGGCATTGTTGTCTGGGACACGATCAAACAAGACTCGTATATCCACACTTTCGAAGAGTGGGTACTTGGACTGTTTTGATTATATTCAAATAAAGTCTACGAATCTAGTTTATTAAGCAAAGTGCTTAAAACACCTTTACTCGGTAAAAGTGAAAATGCCACCGATCTGTTAGCCCTAGTTCATAGTGAAGCAAGTGGGCCCGTGTCTAGCTAGACTAGAGGTGGATATGAATATTACGTGACCTATACGGATGTGGCATCGCGTAATGGTTGTATGTTTCTTTTGAAGAACACAAATCAGAAACTTTTATAGTTTCGACACGAAATAGACAAACAGATCGGCTATAGTATTATACCGTCACGGTAAGACCGTATTGAAAATACTTAACCAATAAGTTTCTCTTATACTTGAAAGAGTATAATATTCTTTCAATGAGGACTCCTCCCGGAACACGTCAGTTTGACGGTGTGTCCGAAATTGATTAACCAAATTTTGTTAGACATAATAAGGTTAATCACGAGTCGCTCTAAATCATTAATGGAACATATATATGATCAAGGATGAAACTATACCATTAATCTTCGAATACAAACAACGAGAATAAGGAAGTGATACAAGGTATCGACTCCCTATTATGACAAAGTGTCATGAGTCAAAAATGGATTCATGTATACAACAAGTTTTGGAGACTATTGATGTACCATAAGGCATTGTGCCTATTGGTACTATATAATCTTCAAGGAAGACGTGCATGGATGGCAATATACCAATGATAAAGCTAGGCTTTTAGCGGAAAGGTACCGTTATCAACATTGTGTTGATTACGATTCAACCTTTTACTGTTGCCACGATAAATCCATTTGGATATGCTTGTTTTCGATCCATGATTGGATTGAAGCAAGCATTAGGTTCTTGGAATTATCGTTTTGATGTAATCATAATGGTGTATGATTTAATTCAAAACGAAAATGATTCTTGTGTAAATAAGAGGGTTAGTGGGAGCGCACTGACAGTGGCTGTCCTATAAAATAATGATAATATGTCATTTCTTGGAAATGATATTCCCATAAAATAAATATCGGCGAAAGCTTGGCTTTCGAAATACTCTCCGTGGAACTGTATATTGAAAAATGTACAAGACCTGGTGTATCATACGCTTTGAGCATATGGATTCACAAACAGGATTAATCCGAGTGATAGTCACTGGATTGATGTTAGGAACATCCGTTAGTATCTTAGAGAACTAAGGATGCTGTCTTAGTCTATGGAAAAGGAGAACTTGAAGTGACTGGGATCACTGTAGCAAGTTTCCTATAACCGATAAAGACGACTAAAAGTCACAAACGGTACTATACAGTTTGAATAACGGTGCAGTAAGCTGGAATCTTCCAAGCAAGATACTGTTACCGAATAAACAACAAATGCGGGTTAATTGCAGCAGCTGAGGCAGCAATAGAAGTCATTTGGGTCGATACATATCTAATTAGATTAGATATAGTTCTGTTAGCAGCTGAGCTAGGCATCAGCACAGGCTAAAGAATTAATGGTCTCATCAACGATCCAGATACATACTTACATATTCATCTGATTCGTTCGGATCATACATCGTGGCGATGTGATGATCGAATAAATCGCATCAAGATGATATTCATGCAAATCCGCTGACGAAAGATTTTCTCAGCAGTTTGAGCCAACCGTACATAGTTCGGGTGTCAGACACTCGAGTGACTGGCTATAGGCCAAGTGGGAGATTGTTGGACAATTATGACCCATAGCGTCACTATTTGTACAGATCACGGTGTTGTTGTACAAATTAACTATGTGACATATGAGATTGCACTCGTATCATTTGTGATTAGATCACCTAGATATATAAATGATAAGAGGTCCTATGATTTGTCCTGGACGGAGAATGATATGAGACAGTATCAGTCCATGAAGATAAATCATTAAACATCCCTGGTCAGAGCATTATCGAGATTGGACATCGATGAATGCATAAAAGACTAGTATTACACTTGTGCGCGTTGTGAGAGCACAACGGCATAGTTCTCATATATTTGGGTATTGGATACTCATGCAAGTGTAATAGGAGGTTGTGTTTCACCGATGGTACGGGAAACAGCTTCGCTCTGGATTAGACCCCCTCGGAATTCCATTGGTAGTATGACTACGTGTCTATGGAAGTCCGAAATCAGGGTAGGTGTATTTGGTCTTAACCTGAGACTTGCACCGCTAATACTTGCGACAATCAATATACTTTGGTTGCGGTCGCCTAGGGCTTTAACCGGTTCTGTGTACACCAATACTGGGTATATTGAGAATCGTAGTGTGTTAGGTGTGATGTCAAGACGGAAATGTCACTCCAGTCATATGGAGTTGATGATCACGCAGGGATACAGAACTCGTTCTCTATATAAGGTTGCAACCGTCGGGATAATATGACTTGGTCATGATTATCCGATTTTAAAGAGACTAGTTGCTTGTTATCCGATATATGCTTCGTACGGGGCAGACACTCTACCAGCCCTAGGCCTTACATGTGATCATCCGATACTGGATAGAAATACGCAATACTACGGTATACTACGCTTGATATAGATCCTTATTCCTGTAAGGATATTTCCGGAAAATTGGATAGGCATGGTGCTTTGCTAGAAGCCAACCTTGTCTTGTAAATCGGTAAAACGTAGTACTTGGTACTTACGTGTTCGGATAGTCCGACGACCGATTTGACTACCAACATATCCGGGGATCTCATGGGTCGCTTCCCAAAGATTCACCGATGACGTATGACTCGCACTTATATTAATCTGGGATTAATTAGATGAGAGAGAAAATTAATCTGGGATTAATTGCGGAGATATTTTATCTAGGATAAAATATTGATTAAAGAGAGAGAAACATTAATTTGGAATTAATCGAGGAATTAATATATTTGATATATTAATCGAAATTGGATTTCGATGGGGAATTAAAATTAGATTTTAATTCGGGCGAACGAATTAATTTAGAATTAATTCGTTAGCGACGTGAATAGTGATTTCGCTTGGCGTAATCATTTAATTACGACGCAACGGAAAATTCATTAATTTGGAATTAGCGAACCCGAGCCCGAGATTATTTGCGAGGCATTCGTATTTGGAATTCGAGTGCGGCACGTCAAATCAAGCATCAAGTCGCTAGTCGTATCTAGCGTCACATCAAACGTCAAATCATGTCACTTTGAGTGATGTGACAATTGATTGGATTGATTGATTGATGTGATTGATGTGACAATTGATTGGATTGATAAAGTGAGTGATGTGACTTGATGTGATAAAGGTGATGTGTGTGGTTGGGAATTAAAACCAAATGTGTGTGAAATGAATTTCAAATGAAATTCAAGTGTATTAGATGCATAATATCAACACAAAACCGTATACATTCATTCACTCAATTTTCCCTCCTCTCTCTCCTCTTCTTCCTTCTCTCCATCACACACGCCATTTTCTTCTTCTGCAAAGGCAGTGAACTGCCGAGTTTTGATAAGAAAATGGAGGGAAGCCAAGTTTGTTTTGTGGCAAAACAAGAGTGCTAGCACACTCCGGGATCATGCCAAGGTGATAGGGAAGCATACCCATGAGCCGGGAACCACTACGGTGAAGCTTGGAGCTTCAAATCATGAAGACAATGGGCGAAATTCACTATTCACAGCAGCCCACTGCCTTGAAAAAGTGAGCAGAATTCGAATTTTTGTTGCCCAAATCGTCGCTCAACCTCAACCGCTCGATGTAAGTATTCTGCACTTCCGTCGTTGTATTCACTTATGATTCATGCTTGAGTTTTGATCTTGGGACCTTGAAAAACTTCAACAATCATGTCCAAACAAATTCAGTTTATCCTGTTCGGACACACCGTCAAATTGACGTGTTCCGGGAGGAGTCCTCATTTGAAAGAATAATATACTCTTTCAAGTATATGAGAAACTTATTGCTTAAGTATTTTCCATTACGGTCTCACTGTGATGGTTTAATACTTTAGCCGATCCATTTGTCTATTTCGTGTCGAAACTTTAAAAGTTTCAGATTCGTGTTTCAAAAGAAACACTTAACCATAATGCGATGCCACATCCGTAAAGGTCACGGAATATTCATATCCACATCTAGCCTAGCTAGAAATGGGCCCACTTACGTCACTATGAACGAGGGGTAACAAATCAGTGACACTTACACTTTTACCAAGTAAATGTGTTTTAGGCACTTTGCCCAATAAACTAGATTCGTAGACATTATTTGAATAGGATCAAATTCGTCCTAGTATCCACTCTTCAATAGTGTGGATATACGAGTCTTGTTTAATGCATCCCAGACAACACTGCCACATATAAGTCTTATCTGATCAAATCAGTATGAGCTATCTGTTTGTCATGTTATATGTTTAAGATTTATTTATATTCAAAATATAAATATTGTCATTCACATCTAATGTATTTATCTCAATATCATCTTTATATAATAAAACACTTTAGTGTTCTAGAATATAAAGGTACACTTCCAACGAGTTGTACTCGATATAGAGATAATATTTCTAGTCAAACTAGTTACATTATAACAGTTTCCTAATTTAAGTACACACCCAAAGGGTAGTTCCTAAAATTAGGTATCTACGGTTAAAACAACGACTGTCGTCTCGTTTCCGATTCGCAGATTTATCTCATCTGAAGTCAGTATCCTGCTCATAGCAGATTCTGCATATCAGTACATATTTATGTACCACTATTTAGTATCTAAAATCCAATTTTAATACTAGTAGCGAACATTTTTATGACAAACATATTTGAAGTCGAAGCCTTGCCCGTCTTCAATTCCTACATGTCTGCCTTGTGCATACGGCAGTCACGCTTCAGTGACCCCGTTTGCCATAGTTTAAGCAGATATCTTGGGATATGTCCTTTATTTCCTAGAAGATAATAATGATTTTTCCTTTGCCCTTTTCTACTTTCGAGAAGCCTTTGGCCAAGCCTTGGGTTTCTGAAATATCGAAATAAGGTGCGCCTTGCGCTTCTTGCCTTATTGTAAACTTTGGCTTTATCTCCTTGAGAATAGCCATTACTCTCCAAGAGTTATTAATTACAATTTAATACTTCTAAGATCTAAGAATAGATCTATGAAGATCCTTCAATTTCATTATTATACTTTAAGGATCTAATCCTTAGTTCTGATTAAGAAATTAAGGAATCTATTTTGGCAAGCATAAAGGATTAGGCACTAAAGTTATCATCACATGAATCTTCCAAAGATCATGCTCTACTATTTGCTTAACTCCGGACTTAGGCCTAAGATGTTACTTTCTCAAATAAAGTAACTTCTTAGTTTCCAGGACTATCCTGAAATTTTATTCCCAATTTGAAAATTAAAGTCGTTTAAAACACATTATCCCTAAGATTATGTTTTAAAAACTAATCTTTCAATTTAATCTTGATTCTAATAGTCCAACTATTTAATCAACGATTTCATGTACTATTAATATAATGATTACTATAGTCCAACTATATAATCAACTATACTTTTAATTTGTAAAATTCAATTATATTGATTACTATAATCCAATTATAAAATCAACTATAAATTGAAATAGTTTGAGTACAGTCCAACTATTTAATTAAAACAACATAAAATATTAGTCCAACTAAAACTTTAATTTATTTAACGAATGATATTTGATTGAGCGCGTATGACAAGTTATTAAATGAATATTGCAAATCTAATACTTGCCTCCCACTAATTTTCGGCGAGCCTCTAACCCTCTGTCGAGTACTCGGGAAACCGTGTTTCCTAGTGGGATAGGATCCCGTTAAATAACACACAATCTTGACTTTGGCCAACAGATTGTATGATACTTAACTAGGTAGATCTCTGAGATCAATTGCTTCCAATCTAATTCCTAGATCCATAAGGTGGACATCCAAGTACGAAACATATATCTTATATATGCCAATATATCCAATATATTGCCTAACATTTTCCTCTGAATCAACTAAGCCTTGGCTTTGGCATAACAACCTTAGTGATCCCAATTAAGCGGAACCCATTGACCATGGAAAGCTTCATAATCAATGTCGATGGACAAGAAGTGGTCTTGACTTTGGCCAACAAACCACAAATTGGACAAGACACCAATATGGAACAAAGCTCTTGTGATTCAAACACATCCTCGACGGACAAAGGCCTTGACTTTGGCCAACAAGCCAATGACAGTCTTGGATCTTGAGTAAGAATCACTCAATGGAAGGAAAAGCGCTTAATATTTTGTGAGGGTTTTTCGCATGCAAATCGGCAACCAATTTATTATCTTTGTTAAGGTCTCATCATCATACACCCTTAAACATGCATTCTAAACACATAATAAAGCGCGTATAATAAAATAATAATGATTTACAGATGGATACTTTACACATTGATCCTCGATCAAATCTCTCCATTTCTCTCTCCTGCTAGCACATGTATTACTTCTACCTGTTACACTATACTTCTAAAGAAACCTCATTTACATTGAGGGGAATAGGTGAGAAGAGAATACAAAGAATACAGAGGTAATAAGGCTGGACACGCAGGTCCAATTAATAAATTCCAAATTTATTACAATAATTTCTAAAATTGCCCCACCCATCTAATATCCATCTGATATACATTATTCATGCATCGCAGCCATGTATTCACACAAGCATGTTATCAATTAATCTAATCAAATCAATTAATCTGATAATTAATGATCATCCAATATTCAAACAATGATTTGATTTTGTGCGAGTCAAACTCGTTTGCGAATAAGTACTCAAAGTATTAATTCAAGAATCATACTAAACTACAACATTAAATCCAATTTAATATGTATTTAATACTAATTCAATTTATTTAATTCCAAATTAAATATTACATTTTATAATGAACCTTTGCGACTTAGATTCCAAATCTAATCGTTATGGGTCTCAAAGCCCGATTAACATCTAATGTCGTTCAATTAACGTCCAATGGGCCTTCAATTAATTTCTTAAGGCGTGGGCTTCGGCAACCAAAGCCCAATCAAGGAATTACCCCATAAGCCTAGAAATCAACTTTGGCCTATTAGGCCCAATTAAACTTTAAAGGTCCTTTAGTCGCATTTGGACTTAACGGAAGTGGCTTTGGGCCCAATTGGATCCAACCAATTTGGCCTAAACCTAACTTGGTACAACCAAGCCCATTAAAGCCCAATAACAACTTTAAAGTCCAATTTCCAAAATTAGGCCCAACATAATTAAATTCCAAAATCCAATTTCACATTTAATTATTCTAAAGTGTATAACATAATTAATTACCCAATTCAATATTTCCAAAATACCAATTAGCCCAATTAATCATGTTCATTAACATTAAATCATGTCCAACACAATTTATGAAAAATCAAACCCATCACATGTTTTACGTGTCTCGGCCAAGTGAGGATTTTATGTCCGATTCGGTTTCAATCCAATTAAATCCACAATCGACATTAAATCAACAATTCAAATCGTTTCCAACTCATCCAATGAATCAAAAAATAAAAATCACCAAGATAATTAGGGTATCTAGATTCAGCCAAGCCAAGGTATTTGGGCAAAATTGTTCCAAACAATATTTTATGAAATTGATCCAATTAATCTTCAATTAAACATGTTTTAAGCATACTCAATCATCCAATTTCATTAAATCATGCTCAAAATCAATTTACCCAATTTTAAGCCCTAAATCAAATTTCATGCTTTTACTCGCTCTGATACCATTGTTGGGAAATCTCTAAGTCCCGAGGATCGAATCAAGTAATGAAATGAATATGAATACATCGAGGAAGTTGCAGAATACTTACATCGAGCGGTTGAGCGATGTAGGTGACAATAAAAATTCATTTTCTGCCCTCCTCCAAGTTCGGTAGTGAGCTTCCTTGCAGTCCTCAAAATCGGCCAAGCTCCAAGCATTTGGATGGTATTTCCAAGCTCACAAGTTGGTTTCCCTATCACCATTGTATGTCATCATTTGGTGTGCTGTCCTTATTTGGTGTGCTAGCATTTGGTGATTTTTGCCACAAAATTCACCCATTTTTCCCCTTACATTCACGGCAGTGGACTGGTTTTGGAGAGAAAAAATTCAGCCCTTGGGCGTGAATTTAAGAGAGATGAAGAGAGTGAAAAAGTGATGAATGGTTGGTGAGATTTGTGTATCTAATACATAATTTTGAATTTCCAAAATTCAATAAATTGATTTCAAAAAATCAAAACAAAATACCAAACATTTAAAATATATTAAATGTCCATCATTCCATCACACTTGAGTGTATTACACTCCACCATCAATTTCCATCAACATCTATCACTATTCACATCAATCAAGTTGTCAAGTCCCATCACTCAAAGTGACAAGTGATTTGACGCTTGAAGTGACTAACGATTTGACGCTTGATGTGACTTACGTGTCGCACTCGAATTCGAAATGCGAATGCGCTCGTAAACACTTTCGGGCTCGGGTTCGCTAATTCCAAATTAACGAATTTTCTGTTGCGTCGTAATTAAATCTAATTTAATTAAATAATCATGCCTAGCATAATTACTATTCACGTCGCTAACGAATTAATTCTAAATTAACTCGTTCGCCCGAATTAAAATCCAATTTTAATTCCGCGTCGAAATCCAATTTCGATTAATATATCGAATATATTAATTTATCGATTAATTCCAAATTAATCGTTATCTCTCTTTAAATGATATTTTATCCTAGATAAAATATCTCCATAATTAATCCCAGATTAATTTCTCTCTCTCTCATCAAATTAATCCCAGATTAATAAAGTGCGAGTCATACGTCATCGGTGAATCTTTGGGAAGCGACCCATGAGATCCCCAGATATGTTGGCAGTAAATTCGATCGTCGGATTATCCGAACACGTACGTACCAAGTACTATATTTTACCGATTTACAAGACAAGATTGGCCTCTAGCAAAGCGCCATGCCTACCCAATTCTCCAGAAATATCCTTATAGGAATATGCGATCTATATTAGGCGTAGTATACGTGGTATCGTGTATGTCGATCCAGTATCGGATGTCACGTGCTAGGCCTGGGGCTGGAACTGTGTCTGCCCCGTACGAAGCACATGTCAGATGTCTGGTAACTAGTCTCTATAATCGGATATACATGACCTAGTCATAATATCCCGATAGCTGCAGCATTTAAGATCACAAGTCCCGTATCCTACGTGACATCATCTCTACTATGACTGGAGTGATACTTCCGTCTTGACATCACACCCAATACACTACGATTCTCAATATACCCAGCAGAGGCGTACACAGAACCGGTTAAAGCCCTGAATGACCAAAACCAAAGTATATTGATTGTCGTAAGTATTAGCGGTGCAAGTCTCAGGTTAAGACCAAATATACCTACCCTGATTTCGGACATCCATAGACACATAATCATACTACCAATGGAATTCTGAGGGGGTCTATCCATAGTGAAGCTGTTTTTCTATACCATCGGTAAAACACAACCTTCTATTACACTTGCATGAGTATCCTATACCCAAATATATGAGAACTATGCTATTGTGCCCTCACAACGCGCACAAGTGTAATACTAGTCTTTTATGCATTATCGACGTCCAATCTCGATAATACTATGACTAGGGATATTTAATGATTAATCTTTTATGGACTGATACTGTCTCATATCATCTCAATCCAAGAACTAATCATAGGGACCTCCTATCATTTATACATCTAGTTGATCTAATCATAAATTATAAGAGAGCAATCTCATTTGTCACATAGTTAATTTGTACAACAACACCATGATATGTACAAATAGTGACGCTATGGGTCATAACTGTCCAACAATTCCGTCCTGGGTCATAGTGGCATATTCCACTCCCAGGCCATCCAAGGCTTCCTTATAGATTATGTCGACCGTACTCCCCGGATCTACCAAGATTCTATCTACCTCGGCCTCTTCTATCACTGCTTTGATTATCAGGCATCTTCGTGGGGAAAACTAACCCTATGGACATCCTCATCCGAGAACAGTACAGGGACTGACCTAGCTCTATAAACCCTCGGAGCCTACTACACAGACAATACCTCCAGTCCCCGGATCCGACTGTAATTCTTCCTTGATCGGTTCAAATCTCCGGCTAGTGTCCTCCCACCGGTGATGGTATAAATCTGTCTGTTCCCCTACTGTTGTCTGGCCACCATGGCCTATTGCCCAATGTAATCATTCAAATAGTCGTTCTGCACCAGGTTTTCCACATGCTCCCACAGGTCCATGCAACCCTCTGCCATGTGTACTCTCAAGTTATGATGCACACAATAGGATTTCTCATTCTTCTTCTCTACCGGGTACTTTCTTAGATCGGGCTCCACTCGGAGGCCCCTACCTTGGATTTCCTTGACGATCTGAGCCAGCGGTTTGTTCAAAGGTGTGTACCCGGACCTCCAGCCACATGATTTACTTGTGTTTGAACCCTCATTTCCTATGGTACATTACTATGAGGCATATGACTGAACTCCATTTTCCTCTGAGGTGCTTTCATCAACTCTCTTTCCTGCCCTCATGGTAACTCCAACCTCACTATCTTTTCTTTTTGAATTCCTCCCCTCCGATCAACCTTCTCTTCTTCTTCCATTAACACAAACTTTCTGGCCCGCTCTAGAGTAGTGGTGTAATCGGGGACATCCTGAACCCTCTGGTGAGTCCATAACTTCTCTACTTTAAGGACCCCCTTGAGACTTTCCAGTGCATCTGATGACTCGTACGCCCCGACCTCGAGCACTAAATTATGGTATCTTTAAATAAAGTTTTTTAGGCCCTGCATCATTAACCTCAACTCTACTACTATCTTTATTGCGACACACGCTCCTTTAAAATACCAGACGAAGGACTTCATGAGCTGAGAGAAACTACCGATACTTCCCAGAGTCAAACTTCTTAACCATAAAATTTCAGGCCCACTCTGGGTTGGAGGGAACACCCTGCATATTGCCTCTCCCACCATTCCTTGGACCTCCATCAGTAAAACAAAACTTTCAATATGGGATTTAGGGTTAGTATGGCCCATGTAGGAACTCATAGACGGCATGGTGAACCGCCTAGGAATTTCTGAAGATTTCTTCTGTAAAGGGAGATGCTACCTCCCTGTCCCGACTATCCCTTTTATCCACATTCAAGTTATCTTCTCACTTTCTCATTTCCTTTATGAAACAAGCTTTCATATGGTTGTCAGTGTCCTCGCGTTGTCTCCCGCGAGCTTTCGCACGCTGCCACTCCGCGCACGATGTGTTCCCTGACTAGAAGCCTCTCGATCCCCTCTACCGCTCTTTCATCTTCCCCACCTTAGAGCGTAGGCTATTACTGGAGGATTTTAGAGCCTGCCTCTCCTCTTCTTCTTCGCGTATTCTTTCCACCCTCAAATTTCTTACTATCACAACCGACCTCACCCTCTGGGGATCCTTTATCCCGGGTTCATCATCTTCGCTTAGGTCTACCACTCTCTTTCCTTTTATTATCTCATTTCTCCTCTGACTTGGACCAGCCTCCAACCTTTCATTATTCATTTTTTCTAGTATTTCCAACTTTTCCAACATGGCCTTCATGAGGGTCTGGTTCTCCTCACTATCCTTCCGCATGCTTTCCTCCATTTTTCTTATTCACTCTGTTGTTGAACTCTCTGATGATCTATGGTTCTCATCTTCCACCATTATCCTACCACACAAGTTGTTTTTTGTTCTTTCCCCACAGACGGTGCCAATTATTGACGGGTGATTTTTCGTCATAGGGGCAGTTTCGAGATAACCCTCCTGAGACAATCCTCCTTCAACCTTGAATTTATTTGGTTATGAAGAGAGTAAAGACAAATGTGGCAAGAGACAAAACAAACACAAAAATCGGCCAAGAGTGTTTAATGTGGTTCGACCGAACTTATCCAGCCTACGTCCACAGGCACAAAATAGATGGGGTTGTTTTATTACCAAACCGAGCCCTACCAATCTGTTTAAGTGCAGGTCTAATAGTAACCGAGAAATTTATTGCTTTGAGTTTCTTACAAGTAATGCTAGAATAGAAAGTTTTCTAACCCTTACAAACGAGATCACCCTCTTCTTATATACTAATGGATATACAATACTGTTCCCAAATCTTTGTGACGTAAGCACTGCAGGTTTGCAGGTTTTTGATGATTTGACAAGCTCTCTTCCCCAATATGCCATTTTCGAAAGCAAAGTCTACCCTCTGATTTCCCGTCACATCACACCATAAAAGTACACTGTCACGCCTTTTTATTAATGATGTTAGCCTGTTAGCTTTCGAATATGAAAGTTTATTTCAGAGGGAAAAGTCAAACTATCTTGATCATGCTTCGGTTATAAGACGTCGACCAGTAAACTTACCGAACACCTCGATTGCTCCATCCCCGATCCATAATATATGAGCTCATCAACTTGTTCTATGAGGTAAGATAACATCAAATCGAGCCACCGGTCTGCTGTGGTCAGCCTCGGTTCTAATGTTGTCAGACTATGAAATCTGTGCCAGTTCAGAGGAAGAAGTGCTCGGATTCTCTTACTGCCTGAGATCTGACCAATACATCTGGACGTCCGATTCCCTAAAAATGGAAATTCTCTCTTACCCTTGTTGAACTGTTTGAATATCTTAGTTGCAGAAATCTCCATCAACAAAAATTTTCTTTCTTCTAAAAATGACATTTTCCCCTTAAAAATAACAGCCATGGGATTGCCGTTTCCGACTTGCTACCATTCAGAATGGTAACGATTTGTAATCATGTTCTACAATTTTGTTTTTTTTTTTTGGCAATGGGATTTTGCGCCATCTCATCACAAACTTGCATAATTTAAGTAGTTCGAGAATTATTATTTCAGCGATTCGATCTAATCGATTTTGAAATTTTAAACCACGGTTGAAATTCAGACAATTTTGATCGATCAATTGACTATTTTCTAATTTCTCAAAAATTATTCTTGTTTAATTTTTAATTTTTTTAATATCTTTTTAGAATTTTGATTGATAATTTTTTTGTGAAAAATACAATCCTAAAAAGGGATGCCACAAACACTAGGATAGTGACACTATGACATAAAGTATCAGTCATTAGGTAAATACACCAATTTTCCATGCTTGTAGAAAAGTACTATAGGTCACATTAAATTACGACTATAATATTACTATGTAAAATATATTGAATTAAATAAAACGGCAATTGTTTATCATATTAAGTCTTTTCTTTATATCTTCTGTTTGATATATTATATGATGAAATCATTGGAATAATTTACATATGAATCAACCGAAGTTTTAGTCTATGAGATTTTATCATTCCTAAGTCGTAGGATTATTGATAATAATGGTTTAGATAATTTGAATAAACTAGCATTATATTATTAATACTTATTTATATAGTAGTTGATTTCATAAGCTACTAGTATGGTTTGGATTTTCGGAGTAGCACTTAGGTGCTTATGGCAATTAACAAGTGAACTAAACTGACATTCAAGAGTTCTCATAGAGAGATCTATTTATCCCATGCATTTATGGAACACTCTTAATAATATAATGTATGAGCTAATTCTAAGATTTGAGTCTTCACTAATCTCATATAGGAGTAGATTGTATGGACTTGATTCATCATGTCTAATTCCATGATCGATGTGTGATCGAACATAATAGGTCGCAAACAATAAGTATTTGAGTCTATAATTATATTGTGTAGTGAAATGATGTAAACATGTTTTGACATGTTTAGGAAACATTTTGGGATTTGTTGGCATGAGATACAGAAAATTTTGATATCAAAAATCAATTCCAAAATCGGTAAACTATTTTTAGAGAAAACGATTATCTGGTTTTCATAAACGAACTTAGCCAAATAGATTAAGAGTTTCGCAATTATGGCAAATCACTTTGACGAAACGAGTTACCATTTGAGAAAATAGTTAGTCATTTTGACCAAAACTACTTTATCCAAATGTACAAACTGGTTACAGGATTTGGAGTTATACCGGGTAGCCATTTTGACAAACCAACGAGCTAGTCTAGCAGTAGAATAAATTCCAGGGTTTTTAAGAATTGTAAGGAATATAATTGGCATTAATATTTCATCGTTGCTTTCCTAAATAAGCATTGGACATATATGATAAGGATTACACCAATTTTAGAAAACCATAACTCTTTATAGGTACACTTTTGGGTGGTGTTTTTGTAACCCTAAATTTTTTTTTGAAAGTCCTCAAATATTTTCTAATTTCTTCCTAAGGTCAAGAGTTCTATGTTTAATACTTGTTTATTTGAGATTTAAACTCTAGGGCCCACAAATAATTTTTTTTGACTACATACATCAAGATTAAGTCATACATAATGTAGAAAACTACAATATGTAGGCTCTATACTTGTGTGTATATAATTAAAGATCACATCATTTGTGACTAAGTTGGTGAGCATAAGCTCATTGAGGTAGTTATAAAATCGTAAACCTCCATGTATATGATTGGCGGTGAAAACTTAAGGTATAAAATTCTCATACCCACTATTTTATTTGTTTGATGCTTTAATTTATTTCATATAATTATAAAAAAATGTAAAAGATCTTATGGGAAAATGGAATGTGTCGAGCTACGTTTGATGGTTTCCCATGCCACCGCTCTACGTTCACCAATAATTGACACTATGGTATTAGTGATGGCGTTGCTGTTCGATGCGTTAATTTTTAAACTATTTTGTTATTATTATGAATAAAATTAATACTTTCCTCAATATAATTATTTTTTTATATGTTAAAGGCGTAAATTAACCATAGAATAAATAGTTATGATGTAGTTGCAAAAGCGTCACAATTGACATTGAGAAGCATCACAACATAGTTCATTCATAAATTGTTCCTAATTAAGATTTATATATCTGGCCAGTTATTAAACTCGAGAGACTTTTGTAGGAGTTTTCGTATGAACTCTTCACGAGAAACCTGCAAGCATAGCGGAAACGCACATTAGGCCACAAGATCAGACTTGAAAATTTTTTTTCTCTCATTACACAGTAGCCAAATTGTATTATAGTTTTTTTATTTAGTTTTGGTTACCACCAAAACACACACTGCATAAAATACCCAATATTGTGACTGTCAAAAATCGAAAACACACACACTGCAGTTCAAAATAGTTTCTGCACCACTGAGATAGCCCACTTCACTACCAAAACAACCTATTGTACCTCTAAAAAAATAACTACAATATTGAAATAGTTGTACCACCAAAAATCACTACAGATATATGTGTGATTTGTCTGACTTATGAGTTTCCATTTATAAGTACTAGTTAGGATTTCGTTTGGATGGTGTCCATCACATACCTTTTCTAAAATAGATAATGGATTTCGTACGAACTTATATATATGTTTCAGTACACATGTCAACATATGTGTGTTCCCTCATGTGATGTTCCGATTTACGTATGTCATTTTATATTTTTAGATTGTGAGTTTTTGCTACTGGATGACGAGTGTGATGAGTGTTATGTGATGAGTCTGATATGTGTGTGAATGCTTTTGATTTGTTGCCCTTTTGAATAAGTGATTTTGTATACTCGTTTTGAAAATTTTTACAAATAAACAAAAAGATTTTTTATTGCACTTTTGACATGAGAAGATTTTGCCACATGGTGTAATATGCATTTTACTAGGCCTGCCCATCCGTCTATGGCCATTCTGTTACCCTTTGTCAACATAGTCTTGTTTTGGATAATATCCGGTCAGTGCGTGTGATCCGAACATTGGACGCCTGATTTTCTTTCGTCTAGAGAGTTAGTTCATGGATGTTTGATATGATTTTATGAAACATGGATTTGAAATTTGATTTCGATCATAGAAGATCAGTTTTACGATGTACTATAAATGCCTCTGTTTTTACTATTTATGATATTTTATCCATGATTTGATATTTTAATGTTCTAATTTTACAAAACTTCTAATTTATGTATTTTTCTGATAATTTCAATTTATATTTTCAATGATACTTTTGGTTATTATTTTTCTAAAAGATTCTGAGAAAATAATTGAGATAACTTTATTTATATGTTCTGATTGGATGTTATATGATATTTTTCCGTCACGGTGTTTGTTTGATGATCTTATGAATTTTAGCCCTCAATGACGCATATTCTAGGGTCCATACCATCAAAAAATGGTTGACCCAGTACCCTCTGTCGATATGATTTTGTTCGATCATTGTCCGGTCTTTGTTAGGTAATGGACATCTGCTTAGTTTGATGATTCTGGTTTTTGGAAACTTCTAATTTCAGAAAGATTTATTTCTATATAAGTTGGATTTTAAAGATGATTTTTGTTTATTCTGATTTCCAATTATGTATGAGACGACTGCATGGAGTTTGTAGTGTGATTTCTAATTCTAGTAAAGAATATATTGTCTGTAGGGAGTTTGTATTTTGATTTCTGAATATGCTAATGAACGATATCAGTTTTTGGTATATGTATTCTGATTTTTATTGCAGATTATTGATGAAATTGACTGTGTGGAGTTTACAGTGCGATTACCGTAACTGATATAGTATACGATTGCTGGTACAGAATCTGTAATATGTTTTCTGATTCTGATAATGTATGTTATTTTTTATAAATAATAAGTATTACGTTCTGTTTTCGATAATGATTTTATTTGGCTGTATAGGGATCACTTGTGTGTTTTTTGTTCCTGTTATGTGGATGAAACTGACTTTGCTGTATTCATGTTGGACATGTGTGTGTGATCTGTGTTTTTTTCAGGATTATGATATATATATATATATATATTAGGAAGAAGATTTGAAAATCGGTACATGTTATATTTTGAGGTTGTATATATTTGTTGTAATTTGGGGTTTGAACGTTCGAAGAAGTTTCCGTATAAGAATTCTGATTCGCATCAGGTACGCTTCATGAACTCAGCTTCTGCTTCGGTTTATATATATATATATATATATATATATGTGTGTGTGTGTGTGTATGTGTGTGTATATATATATGCATCTTCGTATACTTATTCATAAGTTATTCTTACTTTTCATGGTGTGTGTGGCTATTTACTGAGTTTTATAACTCACACGACGTTGTTTGTTAGTTTTACAAATTGGCAACCAGATCGGTCACCCATCAAGCTTTGGATGCTTATGCTCGAGACGATGGATCATCCAACTCGCACTCACCTACTTTAGAGTCCTGGGAAATGTCATAGAAATCTAGTAGTTATAATGATTATGTTTTTTATCATGCTGTGCATGCTGTTTTGTATATATGAAAATAAAAGTTTTCAATTGTACGTGTTAGTGTGGGCACAAAGCTTTTGTGTATTGATGTTGATGATTTGGTATGTCTTGGGTGGACCGAAGGTTCTTATTGCATATTTGATTTTATGTGACATGTCATTTTAGTGTTGGATTGTGTTCCACGGTGCCCAGTTTTAGGGTACACCATGTCCGATTTTCGTCAGATTTGGGGCTTAGGGAGATGGATTATTCATGTCTCCTATCGGTAGTGCCCTGCTTTTGGCATAGTGTTACAGAAACAAATTGATAATGGTTATTGTTTTAAAATATATGATTTGTAGGTCGATAAAAAAAAAATCAAATTTAAGCACACCCTACAGCAGATGCGTGGGTGTGTGCTTTTTATTTTTTGTTTCTTTTGTTATTATTCATGTCCTTTTAAATTTGACAATGGTTAAATCGTAAAGATTACATCTTAATTGGATTTTTTTAATAAAAGACCATTTTATTTATGACGGGTTAAAAATCTTATTTTGAAATGATTAAACCATATTGTTGATGGTGATTTTCAGACCCGAGGAATTTTAAAATATAAAGAAGGGTATAAAAAGGTTTGCACGTACTAAACTAGGGGTCTAAGGTCTTGATAAGGATGAGTCCAGGCAGAAAGGCCTAAAACCGAGGCTCGGATAAAAAACCGAGGCTATTGGTGCAGTTGAAAAGTAGACTATCAGGAGATATGTTTTGTACTTGTAACAATGGGCATGGGATTTGGAGTGAGCCAACGGAGACAAAGCCACATACATATAAAAAAACTTTACTAGAAACAAAGAAGCAAAGGAGGCCCATGAGCCTTCAAGCACTTATCAAGAATGACCAGAAATTACAGAGAGAAAATGAGGGAAGTGAAGAAATCCCGACCCGACCTTGTAAAGAAGATAGAAAGAGGATCCAATATCAAGCACCTTGGTATGCCGATCGGAGGATATGTGTGGGTGATGTAAGCCATACATGGAAGTTTGAGCCCCTAAAAGGTTATTAGATGGGAGTAAACCAGTGGCTTATCCCCTGACGCACATAACAACGTGTGAGTGGTTGAAATGCAGGGTGGCACATAGGCAAAACGTGTAACAGTGGGCAAAAAAGATGGAATGATAAGTTTTCAGATGCCATAGGATGGTTATGTCAGACGATCAGAGCCACTGTTTACAAAGCAGTTGGGAAAAGAGAATGGGCAATGATGACAGAATAACGTGGCTGTCATCACGAGTTGGTGTAATAGTGGATCTGGGCGCACTATATAAAGGGGTTGAAGACTCAGATTATGGGGATTTTTGGCTCTAGGGTTGGTTCATTGATTAACATTTTTTCATATTTTTCATAACTTGTAAAAGAAGAGCAAAAAAATTAGTGTTAGAGAAAGATAGAGCAGGTCGGTCCGACCCAAACTGGTAATAAAAGTTCTTTTTCTTTGCATCTATGGACGTAGGTTGGAGGCACTTTCCACCGAACCACGTTAAATCCTTTTTTTTCTCTGTGATTTCTGTTTGCTTTTCGAGTTTGCCTTGGTTCCCAACTAACCAAACCAATTCACTGCTTGAGGGAGGTTTGTAAGTTCTCAGAATTGCCCCTGGAATGAAAAACAGTCGTCAATAGTTGGCGCAGTCTGTGGGGAGATTAGTACAAAAAGTAGCAAACACACTAAGACGATGGTAGAAGATGGAAACCACAGAACTTCAGAGGCTTCGACAACGGAGTGGATGGAGAAGATGGAAGAAACCATACGAAATGAAAGAAAAGATGCTCAATGAGAGAGGGAAACAACTCAAGCCTTTATGAAGGCTATGATGGAAAATATTAAGAAACTAGAAAAGAAGACAGGAGAAAGAGGGGAAATAGGTCCCAGAAAAAGGAATAAAGAAATAGCCTAAGGGAAAATGATCACTGGAGCAGACGGAGATCGAGGAAGTGGGAGGAGAAATGCACAAAGAGTGAGGTCTGTAGTTGTTGCTGGCGTCATACAGACAGGAGAGATGTGGGAAGAAGAAGACAGGTGAAACCCAGAGCCATCTAGTAACAGCCCGTGTTTCGAGGAAAGTGACCAGGAACTGTATTCGAAGAGGGGACGTGAGGTTCCCAGTTATGGAAGATACCACACTCGAAGTGGAAGGCGTGAAGAGGCCCTTGGGTGAGAGCACGACAACTCCGAGAGCCAAATGAGGGATTTGTTTCGGCAGGAGATGAGGAAGTGGGAAGAAAGTGTGAATGGAGGGGCTCGGGGTGACCGGGATATGGAAATAGCATTCCCTTTGACGAAGAAAGTGTTGGCGGTGGAGTTTCCAAGAAGGTTCGTTATGCCCACGATAGACGTCTATAAGGGTAACACTAACCGTAGATCCTATATTGATAAATTTGCTTTGCTTATGGAAATCCAAGGCGTGGTTAGAAAGACAGTTTGCAAAGTATTCTCGTTAACCCTTGGAGGATCGACCAGCTTATGATTTAGAAATTTGACTCTATAAAGTATTAGTAGCTTTTCACAACTAAGACATTCCTTCGTGCGCCATTTTAAAGGAGCATGCGCACCTAGAAAGACAGTCAGGTCACTGAGGATGATGAAGCAGTGTGATGACGAGCCGTCGAAGAATTTCATCGATATATACCACAGTAATGTGTTGGAGGTCGGGGCGTACGAGTCCTTGGAGGCATTAGAGAGCTTTAAAGAAGCCTTTAAGAATTTGGAGATTGTGGTCCCACCTCAGGATTCAGGAGGTTTCAGACTATGCAACAGCTTTAGAACAAGGAATGAAGTTTATGTTACTGGAGGAAGAAGAGAGGATAGCCATTGGGAAGTGTCACTCAGGCGAAGAATGAACCAATGTAGGAAATTTTTCGGGATATTGACAGAAGATGGAGAGAATTAGGCCCGAGGCAATATGAGTTCAGGCCAATGGCTCAGGGCAACTTAGTACCTGATAGGAGGCCCCCAGTCCAAGTTACACATGTAGGAGGGGGCATGGTGTACACTGTACTAAACAGTCATTTGGCTTAGATAGCTCGGGAGATGCATGTCAGGGGCCCGCTGATAGAGCCCGACCCGAGGTAATTCCTGATAGACAAAAGGAATGTTACGGTATATTACACACACCATAATGTGAAGGGGCATAGCACGAAGAATTGTAGGGATCTGCGAGAACAGGTCGAGGACCAGATGAAGAACGACTACCTCAACGAGTATATTGATTATGAGGCCATGACAGCGAGGCAGCGCCGATAGCAAAGGTCATCAAGTCGAATGATCATTACTTGGAATAGATGGACGATAGCTGAATCAAGAGGCCCTGGAATACAGAGTTATTTTTAATAGATCCTCTCTTAAAATTCCTCACAAAGAGTTGTAAGATGGACAATAGATCCCTGGAATACAAGAAGTGTTTTCCAATTTTTAAATAAGTGCTCGCACCTTTACAAGCTTGTTGCTTATTTGCATGGGAAAAACTTGCTTGGTATTTTTCAGAAATATTCGTGATTAGGAAACGACAAGAGATACAAGATGGGTGGGAACCCCTATGGAATGTCAGTCCCCGATGTCATTATTAACCTCCCGGGCTGGAACACAACAACCCAATGATCTATACTTTTGAATGGAAAAATGAGAAATCATTGAAGACATGTGTGGCATTTAGCATCTCAGGTTAATCATAACATGTTTGGTGGGAGGACCAGCGTGGCGTTTGGCGCCCCCAAGTAACCATAACATGTATGGATTGATGTCATTGAAGACATGTGTGGTATTTGGCACTTTGGGGTAACCATACACGTTTGGCGGGAGGGCCAATGTGGCGTTTGGCTCCCCAAGTAATTATAGTACATATGGATTGAAGTCATTGAAGACATGCGTGGCATTTGGCACCTTGAGGTAGACCCGGCCACGGTTCCGATTCTGGAACCGAACCAGAATGGGACCGGTTCGGTTGGGGTTCCACCCTAACTCGAACCGGTCCGAACCGGTGGAACCGTACGGTTCCACCGGTTCGGACGGTTCCGGTTGGAACCGTCAGGTTCCTGTTGGAACCGTAGGGTTCCAACAGGAACCCTACGGCCCCCAACGGCTACTAGCCGTTGGGGGATGCAGGGAGTCGTTTGGCTCTCTGCCAAAAAAAAATAATAATTAAAAAAAAAATATTTTTATTATATAAAATAAAAATTACTAATGTACCCCTAATAATGGTAATAAAACGGTTATATTTAAGGGCATTTTTGGTATCAAAAAAATTCTATAATTCTATAAATAGGATTCATTTTTCATAATTTCATCACACCAAATTCTCAACTCTCTCATTTTCTATAAATCTCTTATTCTCAATCTTACTTCAATACAATTCTTTTAAAATCCTTGAATGGTGGAACCGGCATCAAAATATATATCATGTTTTATCTATTATTGCTAAAGAGATCTTGTCAGCACCTATTTCCACCGTTGCGGTTGAGCAAGCCTTCAGCTTGGGAGGTAATATATTGGAAGCTAGGCGATCTTCATTACATCCAAGCACTCTAGAAGCAACAGCTTGTGTGGATGATTGGACTCGAGCTGATCTGAGACAACAAGAAGATGCCCCCGATGATTGTGAAGATTTGTTCGATAATGCTTCTGCAACAAGTGCAAGCGGAACCGGAGCCGAAGGATCAACTGATAATGATGATTGATAATTGTAAAATTATAATTTACAAAGGGGATATGTCTTAAACTTGTAATGGAACTACGTGAGCTTTGATTCCTCTCACCCTTGGAGGATACGTAGGCAACTTAAATTTTTAAAAATTTAAGCTCAAGCTCTTCAATGTAATAAATTTTTTTTATTTATAAATTTAATCTCATTTTTTTTAATTAATAAATTTTTTTTATTTAAGCTTTGATTCCTCTCATTTTTTTTATTTTAATTAATTAAAAAAAAATAATAAACGGAACCAAACCGAAAGGGAACCGGAAACCGCCGGCCGGGTCTACCTTGAGGTAACCATAGCATGTTTGATGGGAGGGTCAGCGTGGCATTTGACGCCCCCAAGTAACCATAGTATGTATAGATTGAAGTCATTGAAGACCTGCTTGACGTTTGACGCCTCGGGGCAACCATATCATGTTAGCGGGAGGTCCAATATCGCATTTGGCGCCCCCATGTAGCACGTATGGATTGAAGTCATTGAAGACTTGCATGGAATTTGGCACCTCGGGGTAACCATCGCATGTTTTGCGAGAGGGCCAGTGTGGCATTTGGCGCCCCCAAGTAACCATTTGAAGTCATTGAAGACCCGCGTGGCGGTTGGCACCTCGGGGCAACCATAACACGTTTGGCAGGAGGGCCAAAGTGGAGTTTGGCGCCCCCAAGTAACCATAACATGTATGGATTGAAGTCATTGAAGACTTGTGTGACGCTTGATGCCTCGAGGTAACCATAACACATTTGGAATGAGGGCCAGCGTGGCGTTTAGCGCCCCTAGGTAACCATAGTACGTATAGATTAAAGTCATTATAGACCTGCGTAGAATTTATCTCCTCGGGGTAACCATAGCACGTTTGGCGGGAGGGCTAACGTGGCGTTTGGCACCTTCAGGTAATCATAGCACGTATAGATTAAAGCCATTGAAGACATACGTGTCATTTGGCACCTCGGGGTAACCATAACACGTTTGGCAGGAGGGCCAACGTGGCGTCTGGCACCCCAGGTAACCATAGCACATATGGATTGAAGTCATTGAAGACCTGCGTGGCGTTTGGCACCTCGAGTTAACCATGGCATGTTTGGCAGGATGATCGACTTGGCATTTGGCGCTCCCATGTAACCATAACATATATGGCTCGAGGCTTGGTCACGTCTCATCGAGGTCCTACTGCTTTGTGTTAGCACAAGGAATGATCATTACCTTATGGCCAATGGACTTAAATGGCTTGGGGTCGGAGTCTATCCCCAAAGGCCTCTCTTTGTCAGTTCGAGTCGGGACTAGGTTATATCCCGCTGAGGTCCTATCTTTGTGTGCTAGCGCAATGAGGGATCATTCCCTTGCGGCTGACTTTGATGGCTTAGGGTTAGTCTTTCCCCCTAGGCCTCTCTTTGTCATATCGGCTCGGGGCCGGGTTACGTCCCGTCGATGCCTTATTGCTGAGTGATAACCTGAGGAATGGAGTTTTCCCTCGTGATTGTTTTTGTTTCATAGGACTTTACAAATCATTCCCTTCCAGGATCGTAGCATGTCGAGTATGTATCAGCTCGAGGTGGCACAATATGAGCTTCTTAAAGCAGAGAATCCAAGGGATGAACTAACTTGAATTAGTTTAGGTTGACTTCTTCAGTTCGAGAAGGCCTAATGGAAGAGATGACCAACTTATGGATCAGAAGCAGAGGTTCTAGATCAGGGTTGTGAACCCAACGAGGATTTTTCACAAGGAGCATTGAAGCTTGCAGTTGTGGTACCCGTTATGAGGTGGTGTAGACTTGAGATTCTGGACTTGATCGAGATCGAGCATCAGCATGGACAGTTGCGAGATAAGACCTGAGGACATTGGCACAATCTACACCATCTTTTTATAATTTATGGCATCAACTCACCAACTTGTTGATACTAAGAACTATAGAAAAATATTGATGGTGATTTTCAGACCCTGAGAAACTTTGAAATATTAAGAATGGCATAAAAGGGTTTGCACTTACCAAATTGGGGGGCTAAGGTCTTGATAAGGATGAGCCCAGGCAGAAGGGCCTGGGACCGAGGCGCAGATGAAGAACCGAGGCCATTAGTGCATATGAAGACTGACTCGAGGCTATCAGGAGATATATTTTTGTACTTGTGACAATGGGAATGGGATTTGGAGCCAACAGAGGCACAATCACCTACACTCAAAGAAACTTTATTAGAAATAAAGAAGCAAATGAGGCCAATAAGCCTTCAAGAACTTATCAAGAATGATCATAAATTGAAGAGAGAAAGTGAGGGAAGTGAAGGAATCCTGACCTGACCTTGTAAAAAAAAGATAAGCACCTCGGTATGCCGACCCGAGGATATACATAAGGTTTGCAGTATCGTGCTTATTTGTGGGTGATGTAAGCCCTACATGGAAGTTTGAGCCCCCAAAAGGTTGATGATATGGGAATGAAAGAGGCTTACCCCTGACACACGGAACAACATCTGAAGTCATTGAAGACCCGCGTGGAATTTGGCACCTCGGGGTAACCATCTCACGTTTGGCGGGAGGGCCAGTGTGGTATTTGGCGCCCCCAGGTAACCATTTGAAGTCATTGAAGACCCGTGAAGCGGTTGGCACCTCGGGGAAACCATAGCACGTTTGGCGGGAGGGCCAACGTGGAGTTTGGTGCCCCCAAGTAACCATAGCATGTATGGATTGAAGTCATTAAAGACTTGTGTGATGCTTGATGCCTCGAGGTAAATATAACACATTTGGAATGAGGTCCAGCGTGGCATTTGGCGCCCATAGGTAACCATAGTACGTATAAATTGAAGTCATTATAGACCTGCGTAGCGTTTAGCTCATCGGGGTAACCATAACACGTTTGTCAGGAGGGCTAACGTGGCGTTTGGCATCTTCACGTAATCATAGCACGTATAGATTAAAGCCATTGAAGACATACGTGGCATTTGGCACCTCGGGGTAACCATAGCACATTTGGCAAGAGGGCCAATGAGGCGTTTGACACCCCAGGTAACCATAGCACATATGGATTGAAGTCATTGAAGACTTGCGTGGCATTTGGCACCTCGAGTTAACCATGGCATGTTTGGCAGGATGATCAACTTGGCATTTGGCGCTCCTATGTAACCATAGCATAAATGGCTCGAGGCTTGGTCACGTTCCATCGAGGTCCTACTGCTTCGTGTTAGCACAAGGAAAGATCATTACCTTATGGCCAATGGACTTAGATGGCTTAGGGTCGGAGTCTATCCTCAAAGGCCTCTCTTTGTCAGTTCGGCTCGTGACTAGGTTTTGTCCCGCCGAGGTCCTATTGTTGTGTGCTAGCACAATGATGGATCATTCCCTTACGGCCGACTTAGACGGCTTGGGGTTAGTCTTTCCCCCTCGGCCTCTCTTTGTCATATCGGCTCGGGGCCGGGTTACGTCCCGTCGAGGCCTTATTGCTGAGTGATAACCTGAGGAATGGAGCTTTCCCTCGTGATTGTTTTTGTTTCACAGGACTTTACAGATCATTCCTTTCCAGGATCGCAGAATGTCAGGCATGTATCAGCTCGAGGTGGCACAAGATGAGCTTCTTCAAGCAGAGAATCCAAGGGATGGACTAACTTGAATTAGTTTAGGTTGACTTCTTCAGTTCGAGAAGGCCTAATGGAAGAGATGACCAACTTATGGATCAGAAGCAGAGGTTCCAGATCAGGGTTGTGAACCCAACGAGGATTTTTCACAAGGAGCATTGAAGCTTGCAGTTGTGGTACCCATTATGAGGTGGTGTAGACTTGAGATTCTGGACTTGATCGAGATCGAGCATCAGCATAGACAGTTGCGAGATAAGACCTAAGGACATTGGCACAATCTACACCATCTTCTATAATTCTCGGCATCAACTCACCAACTTGTTGATACTAAGAACTAGGAAAAAAATATTGATAGTGATTTTCAGACCCTGAGGAACTTCGAAATATGAAGAAGGGCATAAAAGGGTTTGTACTTACCAAATTGGGGGGTCTAAGGTCTTGATAAGGACGAGCCCAAGCAGAAGGGCCTGAGACCAAGGCGCAGATGAAGAACCGAGTCTATTAGTGCAGATGAAGACTGACTCGAGGCTATCAGGAGATATATTTTTGTACTTGTGACAATGGGAATGATATTTGGAGCCAACGGAGGTACAATCACCTACACTCAAAGAAACTTTATTAGAAACAAAGAAGCAAATGAGGCCCATAAGCCTTCAAGAACTTATCAAGAATGATCATAAATTGAAGAGAGAAAGTGAGGGAAGTGAAGGAATCCTGACCCGACCTTGTAAAAAAAAGATAAGCTCCTCGGTATGCCGACCCGAGGATATACATGAGGTTTGCAGTATCGTGCTTATGTGTGGGTGATGTAAGCCCTACATGGAAGTTTGAGCCCTTAAAAGGTTGATGAGATGGGAGTATGAAAGTGGCTTACCCCTGACACACGGAACAACGTCTGAGTGGTTGAAATACAGGATGACACATGGGAAAAACGTGTAACGATAGACAAAGAGGCTGGAATAATGAGTTTTCAGATGGTAGAGGGTGTTTTGATGACAGGATAACGTGGTTGTCATCACGAGTTGGTGTAATAGTGGATCTAGACGCACTATATAAAGGGGTTGAATACTCAGATTTGGGGGTTCTTCGGCTTGAGGTTAGTTTATTGATTAGCATTTTTTCATATTTTTCACAACTTGTAAAAGAATAGCAAAAAAATTAGTGTTAGAGAGATAGAGCATGTCATTCCAATCGGAGCTGGTAACAAAAGTTCATTTTCTTTGCATCTGTGAACGTAGGTTGGAGCCACACTCCACTGAACCACGTTGAATCCTTTATTTTCTCTGTGATTTTTGTTTGCTCGTCGAGTTTTCTTTGGTTCTCAACTAACCAAACAAATTCACTGTTCGATGGAGATTTGTTCGAGGAGTAAATTCTCAGAATTTCCCCTGAAATGAAAAGCAGCCATCAACACATATCATTATCTAATTAGGAGAAAAAAAATTGAAATTAAACTCTTTAAATACCATATCATCTGACTTGCTTTTACCGTGAGTTTTAAGAGCAGCTTTTGTGAAAGTTATAATCTTTGGTTCTTGAGAATTTTGAATTTTCTTTTAATTAAGAAAAGTAAAATTCAATTTATTGTGGTCTAAAATTCCCAATCGTATTTTTCTTTAAAGTAGCACTAAAGAAAAGACACTTACATAATCTTAATCCATTGACGATAAGATTTAAGGTAAAATCTTAATTCATGATTGTTAATATCTTTAGTATCATAAAACATGCATCTTAGATTGAAAATTTATGTTTAAAATTTTAAATTTTAAATTTCTACCGTATATTATATATTAAATTTTCAACATTAAAAAGTGTAGAACCGTACCCTATCATATACCCTATCATATAGAGACTGATATGGAAGTGAAACATACCTTATTACTTCGAAAACTACTCGTTAACATACCCTCACTCCTAATCATATCCAACAATTTTAACCCTTATAAATTTGAATTTTTCCAAGAGACTGGTGTTATTTATTTCCACTAATTGAGATATATTTAATTTTTTTTAGAGAGCAAAAAGAATAGGAGCAAAAAGAAGCGTTGAGAGAGAATGAAGTACTCTACTACTAGTGTATACCGCTACGTGATTTTGTTCGTCTTGGCAATTGGCATATATTCTATGGATTTTCACTGGTCAGGTGTTCTAATGCTCTTATCCGAAGTATCTGAAAATAAATAATGATATATTA
>SKCR01039861.1:0-60751 GCA_019454045.1 Zanthoxylum bungeanum
TTTCATTTATGTATATAATTCATAGATAAGATTTTGGTCTCTGAAGCTCACAGAAAATTATTACAGCTCATGTTTCCCATATCAATTTAGGACAATTAAACTAATGATTTACAATCAAATTAGGGCACTTTTGATCTAGGGCCCCATTTGCTATTAACGAAGCTAACTTTCTTCTACTGTTTCTTAAAAATTCATTCAGCCACCAAACTAACATCTGCCACTGACAAATTTCTTAACCAAACCCCATAGAACTTTTTGACTGATTATCATCATGGCTGCAGCTATGGAATTTCAAGACAATTTCTAAAACATCCATAAGACAGCTAATGTAACAATTATTTCAAATAGAGCACAATAACATCAAAAGATTTATATTATGGACCCTATCTAGGCGAAAAATGATTTGTTTGGTTTGGTTATTAGACAGTTGACTAATTAGCTCACTTAAGCAGGATTAGTAATTAATTAAATCTCTTATCCACTTATATGAGAGGGATTCGAATCCCAAATTTATAATATCCACCTAAAATATTTTACCAATTGAAGTATAGCGAACACCCTCGAACCAAAAGGCTTACCTCCCATTTTGATTTAAATGAATACAAATAAATGATGAATTAAGAAACTCACTTGTAAAGAAAGCTGTGATCGTGGAGACCAACAACAAGAGCAGAAGCACCAATCTCCCTCACAAGAGCCGCAATCTTGGCACCCTCTTGATCCCCTTCAGTGACAATAATCTCAACATTTGTCTGTAACAGTACAATTTTCTCATCTATATCATCAAAACATTCATCAGTCACACACAAAACAAGATTCTTCAAAATCAACACAACACAAACTAAAAACTCACGTTAAAGAAATTGTTGCAAATGTCATTGAAAGAAAGTGCCAACTGATACCCTTTCAAGCGAAGCAGCCTGAGCTTGTTCTTGTTTCTTGAATTCAATGGAGGGAAGACATGAAGAAGAGTTATGATATCACCATAACGAAGAAGATTATGAAGTGCCCATAACAGTGCTGTTCTTGCTGCGTCTACATCTTCTACAATCCCCACTTTTCTTCACATCCATTTGATTTTGATCTCTATTTATTTTATTATTAATTTGTCTCTATTGAGTTTTTTATGAGATGGGTGTGTGTGAAAAAATGCTCATTTAGTTTTGACTTGTGTTTTCTTATTGTCAAAGTCTTTGAGAATAAATTTGGCATGAAAGTTATGGAGTTTGCTCTTTTTTCTATACAAAAATTGAATTGGGCTGGTAATGTTTTCAAATGGCATGAACCAGCGGCTGCTGAGTTTGTTACTTTGATCATTAATTAACTGCTTTATATGATTGTTGGGGAATTCTAGAGTAAATATATTCACATTGATTCAAGTTGCTATGTCAAATCAAGAGCATTCAAATTTCAATTCAACCCATTTAAATTATAACATATTCTTAAATATATGAAAGGCAATAATCTCCACAGTGCATAACTCAAACCGTCTAGTCCAATTATGAAGTATCTACTATGAATATTAAAAAATCTCAAATTTCGTTTAGAATTCGGGATAATTTTTCATCCAAAATAAATAATCAAATGGGGATTCATGATGAATTTTAATCCCAAATAAAAAATCAGTCGAGATTTGGAACTATTTTAGGTCTCGAATCCCATTTTTTTGCTTAAAAAAATACTGAATTCTGATATAATTTTATGATCCCGAATCAAAAATTAATATGTGATAGGGAGGATTTTTTTATCCAAAATACATAATCAAGATAGAAATGAAATTAACAAATTCAGACTCATCCCTACTAATTGCTATTTCTAGGGTATACCGGTATACTACTCAATCAATAAGTAATTTCCGATCAACCTATTCAAATCATCTGCATTTCTTGATTATAGAAGTATCGAACAAATCATAGTATCAAATAGGATATGAAATTTTGAATATGTAGCATGACTTATACAATAAATTAATTATGTTTAATTTTACTCACAAGACACCTCTATATGTAACGTTCTATGGTGTATTATTCTCAAATTATTTTGGAAGAAATAATTCTAAAAATATTAAAAAAAAAAAATAGAATGTGAATGGGCATTTCAATCATATGGTTTATAAAATATCGTTTGGTAGATAATATTAATTGAGGATATAAACTAATTCATAAATATTACAGTGAGTATAAACTATAACTTATAAGTTCATTCATAAACTTTATGTCAAACACTACATAATAATCTTATTATATATAGATAAATTTATGTGAAACGCTACATAATAATCTAAAAAAAATCAAATGTTTTTTTAGTACTAAAATCCTATAATGACCAAAAGATGTCACTTTTTCCCATAATAAATACACGTCCTCGTCACTTTCAAGTCCAACAACAAGACTGCACCTTTTTTTTTCTAATATCAGTCACACGACGTCGTTATTGATCTCATGTTGACGTTGCGGTCCACTTTAAAACCTTAAATCCGCTTGATGACTGCCATGTGTCATCAGCTTGTTCATCGATTGGTCAAGAAACAACTAAGCATGCAGGAAGCGCATCAAAATCTGCTGACAATTCATAAACCCACGTGTCCGGCTAATGCAACAAATTTTCACTTTAAAATATTCTGAGCTATATATTTCAATACTTTTTTTTTTAAATCGTTGAAAACCCCACCGCCAAATCATCATTTCCGGGTTTAAGCGGAGCATGTAAAATCTCCGGCTGTCCTAAGCTCTTACAAGAAACGCACTCCTTGGATTCGAACCCAGGACCTGGAAGTCAGATTCTGAACCCTACACCACTAAGCCACCCCCATTAGGGACTCTATATTTCAACACTCAAACTCTTATTCTTCGACATTATCTTATTCCGAGACTTGATATGCAATACAGAAACCTTCCAAAGAGTTTTTGAATTTCCGGATATTACAATACTGGTCACTATATCGGCATATCGATGGCTTAGAGCCTAATAACTTAGCAACCCAAGGATATATTCGGTACGGAGATTGTAGAGTTGGTACTCGGAGCGCCAATGCGGATCGTATTTATGTCTGATTCATGAATACAAGCAATATATTTTTCCATAATATTACTTATTTATGGTTGCACCTCTTGTCTTTTATTTATATATTCGATCTAATTAGTTAGATTGAAACTAAATCATGTTTAGTGATATATATATATATATATATATTATATATATATATATATATATATATATATATTAGACAAAGATCCGATAATATATAATGTAGTGCGCAATTACAATGTAGCTTGTAATTGACATTGGAAGTGTCACTACTAGATATATATTATCAAATAAAGTTCATGGTCAAGATTTACTGACACATGTCGGTTAGTAAAAATCCGCTGAGACCAGTACATGTCGTATATTGTGACTTGGTCCGATGGTTTATCCCAATGAACCATGAGTCTCGGGAGACTCGTATAGACGTGTAGGTGTTTATCGGATAAACACTGAACGACTCACCGAAGATTACCTAATAGATGGTACACCAACGTCAATAGGAATCTTCTCGGGTTGAGTAGCATAGTGATTCTTTGAATTGAGATACCACTATGGATATATGAGATATCCTCCACACTTTGATGGCAGTCACGTCACCGGTCTATTTAGATCAGACCTCCGTCTGTTCGTTGGGTGTGGACTGATCCTTAGGATATCCTGTGTGTATCAAGATATGATCCGTCAGTTCTGTGTACAGAGCATAGGTATTCATTATGGATTAGCAATCCGTTAAATCCATAGATATGTGGTACACTGTAGAAGAGAGTTCTAAGTGTTCTTATGAGATTACTAATGGAAACGTCGATGTGATTATACCTATAGAGATTTGACGTTAATATCTATATCTCTGGAATGATCCGAATACCTGTGACGAAGGGATTATATGTATGCGATGACCTCGACCTGTATAGTTCAGCGAGTTTATCAGTGGTCGTCATAAATTACTGGTTGGTAAATTATGGACACGAAATTGGATTTCGTGACGGATATGCCTAAACTTAGAGTTTCTCACTAATGAAATATACTTGTAGAGCACTATGGCAACTTTTATGAATAATACTGATTATTTATAAATCGTTTAACAGTTAAACGAAAAATACATGCATATGGGACCTTTTGGTCATTTCTTAATTAATGTGTATTTGTATTTCATACTTGATTTTATTAAATACACATTAATAATTGTCAAATTATGATATTTGACATATATCATTAATATATATATATATATATATATATAGATATTTGTATTTAAATAATTATTTAATTATTTAATTGTTAAATAATTAAAGTAATTAAAAATATAAAATATCTAAGTTGATATTTATTAAAGGAAATGATTAAAGTGTAAATGTTGACTTTACATTAATTAAAAATGGTTATCAATTTGAATTTTGCAATTTTAATTATTAAAAATGCAAAATATCTTATTACACATTTTCTTGAGAATTTCGGCCATTGACCTAGTATTTAAAGGTTTTGTTTTTCATTTTGCTACATACTTGTTGAAGCCACCAAAGACATAAACAAAAGGTGATTTGAGAGAAAAAGAGAAGAAACCAAGAAGAAATGCAAGAAAGATTGGAATTTTGTAAGTGTTTCCAACTTTCTATTAGAAGGAAAATTATTCCTTTTGTTCTTGGCTACAACATATGTTGTTCTTAGTTTTTTATACTCTCTTGTGTTTGTGTTATGATGGTTGGAAGCATGAATGAAAGATGTATGCATGTGTTTAACAAAGTATGCTTATAAATGGTGTATAAGCATGGTTTTGATCATTTGATGATCTTGTTATCATTCTAGAGTTGTTAGGCCACTCATTGATGACCTAGAATTGTTCTTGAGTTGTTTCAAAGTGGTGAGACTTGTATGGTGTTGTAGAGATTAAATTAAAGTGTGAATTTGGTTAATTTTGTTAATTGGACTAATTTGAGAAATTGGGGTTCTTAACCTAAACCAAAATTGGGGATTTTCATGTATGTGTTGTATAATGATGTATATATGATGTACATTTAAGTTGGTATTGATTGGATATCATCTAATGTTGTTTTGAACAAATTTGAACCAAAATGCAAAATCTGAAAAGTTGTTGGAACTCTAGGCAATTTGGGGTAATTGTGGTTTTTTGAGTTGCAATTTATATTTTCATGTATAAGACATGTATAAATCATTTTTGTAGTGATTTGGAATCACTTAAATTTGTATTTGACAAATTAGGACTAAAATGATCAAAATGCAAAGTTTTGGGGTCTCACGGAAAATAGAGAACAATCTAATTTTTGGATAAAAATGCAGTTTTTATTTATTGAGTAATTAGAATAAATTGATTTATTTTAATTGCCCAAGAAAAATAATTATCGGAAATTGCTTCGGAGTGAAAATATGCGAAAACGGTGAAAAACAGCGTTACTGGGTAACGACAACCCAAACAGTGGGTTGGTCTCTCTTCGAGCAGCCCACAAACTTTCCAAGTACTAGGCAGCCCCCATGTGCATTGGTCGGTCGGTTCGGTCGGAAACACGTTTTATGTTATTTTACGGAAAAATGTTTTCGTAAAAGTTTCGCGATGTTTCTATATTATTTATGTCGTTATTTGATATCGAATAAATATGTTTAGGTGAAATATGAAAGAATTATGAATATTGGATATTGAATAATTTATTCGTAAGTTTAAAATTTTTAAACTACGATTTCGCCCGAACTGCGGTTCTTCCGTCGCACTGCCATGATAAACCCCAACAAAATGGTATCAGAGCGAGTCTGATTCTGAATCCATGATATGATCAGCCCTTTAAATTTGATATTGAATCTAATCTTTACTTTTTACATGCGTGTATTTATTAAATTTGATTAAATAATTGAATTACATCTTTTAGCAAAATCCCCGTTAAATAAGGTTTTATAGTAACTAGTATTAGAAATACTTGTTTCTTGGTCCGCCTTGTCACTACGGATGCGAATGATTTCCTGACGCTATGGTTGTATCGTGCCAAAGCTGTGCAGTTATGGCTGATGGTAGTTCATTTGCGCCGGTAGAACTTATATGATAAAAGATAAATTCAAGTGAAAGTGGAAATCATGAACATGCCAAAACTGTCACGACTACATCGGTAGCTTGAGTTTGTCATTGACAAGTGAAGCCTTGATACGCCTCCTGTGAACGTGCCAAAGCTGTCACAACGAGAAACGGTCAGGATCAAAATTCAGGAGTCATAGCGAGTGTGATTGACAATGAGTTGTCTACCCGTGAATATACGTAGTCAAGAATGTGCCAAAACTGTGAGTCGAAATATATTCATGGGGTCCACTTCCCATTATGGAATTCGATTTAATTATTGAATTCTTATTTTCCATTGGGGATTACGGTATTACGTTAAGTAGTGGGAGGCACTACTAGGTTAAAAATCCATAATTAAGACAGTGTGTAATATTATGAAAATTGCTGCTTGTATTTTCCTCATTCTATTATTTAGATAGAATTAAACTTTTATCCACTGCATGCATATTTTATATATATGTTTTCTGACTTGACTTATCGTTGCAGACTTCTAGAATAGGTTCTAGATTAGAATATACTATGATATAATCATTCTAGATAGAATAGTTTCTTATGCAGTAAAGATTGACATGAATTGGTTCATGTCTTGAGATTCTTCACTGACATTAAGAAAACCTCATTAGGTATTTGTTAATCTGATAATGACGTTTCTTGGTTTTAGTGAAATTTAGAGGTCACGTGTCCTACATTATTTGCTTTTCGATTATTTACATTTGTTGTAAATAGTTGAAGGCAAAATAATAAAGCTAAAGAAAGAATATGCGTATAGTTGTGTGTAGAAAATATCGATTTTCACAATACGACAACTATATGTATTTGATACCAGATCTCCCGTCTAGTTATTTAAAATATTATTGAATGATTGTTTTGATATTTGATATCAGAACTTGCGATTATTGAATAGTTACTTGTTCTCTATAAACATTTGTTACATATTTTAAAATGACTAGTAGTGTCATTAACGAATAGATAAACATTAAGAAAAATATTCGGTTAAGTAAATAACTTAGAACACTATTTTATGAGATTTCATCACTTAAGTATTAGATGCTTAATCAATATGGTAAAGATGGTATGATATGAGATCACACAACATATCCTTATCATTTATTGAATATTATATTCGGAAAGGTGATTAAATCTCATTTAACTAATGATTGTCATTGGACTAGAAAATTTATTAAAATTATACATATGATGTATGTACTTTAATGAGTTGTAAATTACTTAAGGTAGTTTTCTATACGTAACTTAGTTAATGAATTATCGTGACTTAGTTACGTGTTTCTGATGAAACGCGGATAGAATATTTTGACTGGTTCAAAGATATTCGATCTGAAGTTTTGAAAACTGTATCTTTAAAATTCATAGTGAGTCTTTGAATTGTTCAAAGATGTTTGATATGATCAAACATATGAATTTAAGGAAATTAGTTCTAATGTTATTGAATGAAAATGATTCTTACTCAATATAATTCTTCTACGATTCCATCTTGATGTAATTGGTTAGTGGGAGAAATCGAATCTTATACGATTTGATTCGCTTGTTATTGAGTGTTACCGAATTAGTTTCAATCCTCTTGGGGATATGCTCTAGAAACACTTATTCATACATTTAATTAAGGTTATATTAGTTTCTACAGTTATGTATATGATATGTACAAGTAGAAAAATTCGAATCTTGAAATTTTTAAGATTTGAATCTTTCTTTTGTATAATGGTTATATAATTGAAAGTACTTACGCCTAGGATGTACGAGTAGAAATTTATCATTTATTCTATTTAATAGAATATTGTATTCTATTTGATAGAATATCTTTTCTACAATCCCGAGTAATGAAATTATTTTATTACTTAGTGTGTAACATCAGATGTTGACCATTGTAGAAAAGACTTGACTTATTGAAGTTAAATGTGAGAGTGATAAACTATAAATGGAACTACATAATTGATAAGATGAAAGAACCCTTAGATATCTTCCATATAAATACAATAGGATGTGAGAATCATTTGCAAAGTATTTGATACTTAATGGTTCTATTGTTTTCTTGTCGAAGAAGAAAATTATCATATAACTTATAGTGGGAGCGATATTTGATATCGATCCCGGAAGTTAGTATTAAACATAGATCTAAGATTGTGTAGGGGTTTTAGGGGCAGAATCCGGTAACGCATCGGAAGCGGCGGAAGATCGTATCTTCCGATTTCAAAACTTTTTCTTGGATTAATTAAATAAACATATTTATTTAATTATCCAATAATCAAATAATGAAATAAAATTCAAATGAATCATATTCAAGTGAATTTACCGAAATGCCCTTACATTGGTATTTTGTCCATTTTAGTCCGAAATTGATCTAATCAATTTTGAATGATTCTAAATCATTTCTAAGATGAACTTAGCATGTTCAAAACATCAAAACACCAAAAGCAACCAAATCCCCAAATTTTATCCATTTGGTCGAATGCCTCCCAAAGGTGGCAATTTGTGCACTTTGTCATTTCATGCTTCAAAACACATCAAGATGTAATCCAATCAACATGAAACTTTATATGCATCATATACACATCCAAATACACAACATAAATGAAAACCCCCAAATTTGGAATTGGTCATGAACCCTAATTTTTCAATTTCTTCAAATTGGACAAATTAGACCAAATTGGTTAAATACAATACTTCAATCATGTTTCTTCCATCCATTTCAAGTCTCAACACAATGAAACAACTATAGAACAATTCTAGGTCATTTAAGAGTGGGTCAATAACTCTAGAATGGCAACAAGGTTCTAAAACCTTAAAAGAATGCTTATTACTACACTAGTAATAAACTTCCAACATCATACATGCATATTACCTTCATCAACTTTTATCCATCAAAAGTACAAAGAATAGAGAATATAAAAACTCAAGAACATCACAAGATGTTGCCCACAACAAGAGGAACAATTACTCTCTAATGGAAGGTTGGAAATACTTACTAAATTTCAAGCTTTTCCTTGTTTTTCTTTTCTTTTCTCTCTACCTTCTTTGCCTTGTTTTAATGGAGTTTTGATAAAGTGAAAAGGTTCCTTAAACCCTAAAATTAAATGAAACAATATATACTTGCCCAAATGAAGGCCTTGGCCGAATTTGGCCTAAAGGAAATGCAAGTTATACTAGTTTCATTTCATTTCAATTTCATTTGCCAAGTTGATAAAATGATCATTACATTTTAATGACAATTTCAACTTAGTCAACAATGGCAACATGAAAAATATAACCATTATATTCAATTAGGGTCATGGCCGAAATTAGCAAAAAAAATAAAGGAAAAAGATTTTTCATTTTTCAAACATTTAAACAAATATCTTAAGAAGTCAAAATCAATTTGACAACCATTTCCTTAATGTATAAGTCAACAATTGCAACTTATAATCATTTCCTAACTTTATGATTTGGTGAGATATTTATATTTTAATTATATTAATCATTTAACAATTAAATAATTAATTAATTAATTAAATACAAATATCTCAAATATATGTATTATATTTACTTTAAATATCTCAAATACCTTTATTTGAAAATTTATTAATGTGTATTTAATAATATCATATATTAAATACAAATACACATTAATTAGGAAATGACGGTTCGGCCCGTTCGCATGTATGTTTCGTTTAACGTTTAAACGATTTATAAATAATCATCATTATTCATAAAGTTGCCCTAGTGCTCTACGAGTATGTTTCATTATTGAGACTCTCTAGATTCAGGTATATCCGTCACGAAATCCAATTTCGTGTTCATAATTTATCCACCTGTAAATTATGACGATCACGGATAAACTAGCTGAATCATACAGGTCGAGGTCATTGCATACGTATAATCCCTCCGTCACATGTATCCAGATAAACCCAGAGATATAGATGTAAATGTCAAATCTCTATAGGTATTATCTCGTCGACGTATCTATTAGCAATCTTTAAATAACACTCGGAACTTACTTCCGATGTATACTGTGGCTACAGATTTAACAGACTGCTAAATATATATATGGACTACCTATGCTCTGTACACAGAACTGACAGATCCTATCTTGACACACACAGGATATCCTGAGGATCGATCCACACCCAACGAAGAGGCGGAGGTCTGATCTAAATAGATCGGTGACGTGACTGCCATCTAAGTGTGGAGGATGTCTCATACATCCACAGTGGTGTCTCAAGTCAAAGGACCACTATGCTACTCAACCCGAGAAGATTCTTATTGACGTTGGTGTACCATCCATTAAGAATCTTCGGTGAGCCGTTCAGTGTTTATCCACTATAAACACCTACATGTCTATACGAGTCTCCATAGACTCATGGTTCATTGGGATAAACCATCGGACCAAGTCTCGATATACGACATGTACTGATCTCAACGGATTTGACTAACCGACCCGTGTTAGCAAATCTTGACCAGGAACTATGTTTGATAATATTCATATAGTAGTGACACTTCCCAATGTCAATTACAAACTAACTTTGTAACTGTGTACTGCATTATATATTATCGGGCCTTTGTCTAATATATACATATCACTAAACCACATTTAGTTTCAATCTAATCGTAATCAGATCGAATACATATATAAGAACAAGAGGTGCAACCATAAATAAGTAATATTATGGAATAAGGGGATGTTCGTATTCATGAATCAGACATAAATACGGTCCGGATTGGCGCTCTGAGCACCAACCCCAACAATTCTCCCCCACTTGCTCTAGTGCCAATCCACGATATCATACACGTATCTATGTGCATCATATGCACATGGCCCTCAAAATCTCACCAGTACTTAAGAGGCAAGAAACAAGTCCGCTATGAAATATTGAGTTTTTCAAAACAAACTCCATCGTTTCCCGTAGTCAGCATCATTCATATTTTGTAGAATCTAGATTATACATTAATATGAAATGGATGCTATATCTGTATTATGCTACAACTACTAAGTTGTCCAAGTATTTAGGATCAAATCCAAAAATACTATGAGGACAACCGCAAGCACAACACCAATTTAAAACTTCTAATTTATAAGGTCACTATGCAACTTCATCAGTCAATACTTCATAAGTTGCATTTGATTCCACTATAAAAGTAGAATCCTTCGTGACACTCCCACTGCATCTTTTGTGACTCTTTATGACGTAGACTGTCTAACGTCATAATTAGTCTCAAAACTAATATGACCCTAATGGTTGCAGACTATATTCTCCATGAATTAGAAACTCGTTCTTAATATCTCAAAGATCACAAAGAACGTGTTTCAAGATCCATCATATGGTCTATAGGATGTCAAAATAACTCGTAACAATTACGATTAAATCGACATCGATAATCGCACATAATAAAATATTCATTATGTTATCATCAAATGATACATAATATTGTTTAGACATTCTAATCAATATTTCTTTCGAAAAAGGAATCATCATTTACGAAAGATGAATACTATGTATAAGACATACAATAACTGTCGAACAGTTATACTAACTGTCATATAGATAGCCTTGTTATGTCCTTTATTAGATCATATCTAATGTACGAATAATAGGAGTATCTCACAAGTCTCTTGGTTTTATATCTTATATAAAACTTTATATCAAATATAACAGAGACTACTCCCACTGCTTTCACGGAGTAAAGAAGACTTAGGTAAATCTTTTACCTCACAAACATCTCATTATTACTATAATAATGACAATGTCGTTAAGATATATAACACTAGAAAGTAATATGTACGCTCCCACTAACCCTTTTATCACATATGTATTCTCTATACTTTGACAAGATCAGACAATCTGACGATATCAAAAAACAGAGAACACAGATTTTCGGAAGACTTATATGAGTCTACAATAGGCTCTATAAGCTAGAACACTAAACTGCGATCTCAGCAGAACACAAACTCTAGGGCCATTTCAGAATGAACTCTTCAAATAAGGAAATCACAACTGATCTCTTATCTGAATAAGTCATCCAAAACCGCCACTTTGCATTCTTTTGCTAAAATATACAGTTTATAATCAACATTAACCAATATATCTTTAATTGTTCATTTAGTGTGACTAGAGATAAGTTTTCTCAGAATCTACAATAGATTGTGAGTATAACTTTTCTCACTGTCATACTGTAAAGGTCAAACCTTTAATAAGCTCACAATGCTTTCGCGCGCAAAAAATTAGCACATATCATGAACTAATTCATAATGAAAGCTTAATCAAGTTCAAAACTTGATCGTAGTAAGCTATGAACAATCTTAGATCTAAGGTTCAATGGTGAACTTCCAGAATCGATATCATATATCGCTTCCATTACAAGTTATAGGATAATTTTTCTTCAATAAGAAAACAACGGAACCATTAAGTATCAAATACTCGTGAATGATTCTGTTATCTATTGGACTTGTACGGAAGATGTATAAGGGTTGTTTCATATATTAATTACGTAGTTCCATTTATAATTTATCATTCTCACATTTGACTTCATTAAGTCAAGTCTTTTCTACAATAGTTAACATCTGATGTTACACACCAAGTAATAAAACGATTTTATTACTTAGAATCGTAGGAAAGATATTCTATTAAATAGAATACAATATTCTATTAAACAGAATAAACGATAAACTTTTACTTATACCTCCGAGGTGTAAGTAATAATTCCATTATATAACTATTATATAAAAGAAGATTGAAATCTTAAACTTTTCAAGATTCAAATTTTCTACCTATATATCATATATGCAACTGTAGAAAAATATGGAACATTAATTAAAGAGACGAATTAGTGTTACTGGAGTATAACCCCAAGAGTATTGAAACTAATTCGGTAACATTCAATATCAAACGAACCAAATCATATAAGATCCGATTGCTCCCACTACTCAATTCCATCAAGATGGAATCATGGAAGAATAATATTAAATATGAATCATATTCACTAAATAACCTTAGAACTAATTGCTTTAAATTCATAGGTTTGATCGTATCAAAGATCTTTGAACAGTTCAAAGACAAGTAATGAATTTTGAGGATAGAATTCTCTAAAACCTTTAGATTGAATATATTTGAACAAGTCAAAAATGTTCAATTACGTTTCATCAGAACAGGTTGAAAGTTCTTGATACTTTCAAGACTTTCAATATGTGTTCCTTCAGAAACACGTAACTAAGTTATGACAATTCATCAACTAAGTTACGAAGTATAGAAAACTACCTTAAGCAATTACAATTTATTAAACTACATACATACAATGTATCAGTTAAATAGATCTGGTGGTCCAATGACAATCATGGGTTAAATGAGATCTTAATCACTTCCTGAATACAATATTCATTAAATGGATAAGGATGTGTGGTGTGATCTAGTATCAATTATCCTTTACCATACAGAATAAGCATCCAATACTTAAGTGATTAAACCCATAAAGCACCGTTCTAAATTATTTACTTTACCGAATAATTTTTCTTAATGTTTATCTCTACGTCAATGACACTACTAGTTATTATAAAATATGTAACAATTGTTTATAAAGAACAAGTGACTATCCAATAGTCGCAAGTTCCGATATCAAATATCAAAACAATCGTTAACCAATATTTCAAATAACTAGACGGGAGATCTGGTATCCAATACCTATAGTTGTAGTATTGTGAAAATCGATATTTTCTATACCCAAATATACACATCTCATTTCTTTAGCTTTACTATTTACATTCAACTATTCACAACAATTGTAAATAACTGATTAGCAAATTGTGTCAGACACATTACCTCTAAAGGTAATTAAAGCTTAGAAACGTCATTACTAGATAAACAAATACCTAATAGGGCTTTCTAAATGCCAGTCAAGAATCTCGAGACATGAACTAATTCAAGTCAATTCTTACTGCATAAGAAACTATTGTCTCTAAAGTATTATATCCTAAAGGGGATATCTATCTAGATGATCTATCATGACTTAGAAACTAAGTCATTAACCATATTTATTTTTCAAGAAAATCGGAACAACAGTTCCCGATGGTTTAGACTAATCTAATAATATCCTAGTCTATTAGTATCTAGAACCTATTCTAGAATAACTGCAACCAAGAGTCTAGTCAGATAACATATCATAATATGTGTGCAGTAAATAAAAGTTTAATTCTATATAAACAATAGAATAAGGAAACAAACAAGCGGCAATTTCCATAATAACATACACTGCCTAAGTTATGGAATATTTTAAACTTAGCAGTGCCTCCCACTATTTTTACGTAATGCCGTAATCCCCAACGGAAAGACGAGAATTCAATAATTAAATCGAATTCCATAATGGGAAGAGGACCCCATGAATATATTTCGACTCACAGCAGAGGCACGGTCTCGCCTACGTATATTCACAGGTAGACAACTAATTGTCAATCACTCACTAGTGACTCCGAGGTTCCGGTCCTGGCCGTTTCTCGTTGTCGTTGCGAAGGCAGGCCCACAAGGAGACGTACCAAGGTTAAACTCGTCAATGATAAACTCAAGTTACTTGCGTAACCCTGACAGCTATGGCACATTCAGGATTCCGCTTTCGCTTGAATTTATCTAGTATCTAATATACATTCGGCATAAATAAATTTCTATCAGCTACATCCTCACAGCAGAGCACGGTCTCGGATATTCAACGAAAAGATATTTATAAACCGTATTGACAAGACGGACAAAGAAACAAGTATTCCAAATACTAGTTACTTTTAAAACCTTATTAAACGGGGATATTCCATTAAGTGTCATACACCCTAAATCTAATCAAATTAGATTATAACAAGCATGTATAAAGTCAAGAAAACATGATTGAACATTGAATAAAACAAGCTAATCATTTTATGGAGGCCTAGAATCAGACTCGCTCTCATACCATTTTGTAGGGGTTTTAGGGGCAGAATCTGGTAACGCAGCGGAAGCGGCGGAAGATCGTATCTTCCGATTTCAAAACTTTTTCTCGGATTAATTAAATAAACATATTTATTTAATTATCCAATAATCAAATAATGAAATAAAATTCAAATGAATCATATTCAAGTGAATTACCGAATGCCCTTACATTGGTATTTTGTCCATTTTAGTCCGAAATTGATCTAATCAATTTTGAATGATTCTAATCATTTCTAAGATGAACTTAGCATGTTCAAAGCATCAAAACACCAAAAGCAACCAAATCCCCAAATTTTATCCATTTGGCCGAATGCCTCCCAAAGGTGGCAATTTGTGTACTTTGTCATTTCATGCTTCAAAACACATCAAGATGTAATCCAATCAACATGAAACTTTATATGCATTATATACACATCCAAATACACAACATAAATGAAAACCCCCAAATTTGGAATTGGTCATGAACCCTAATTTTTCAATTTCTTCAAATTGGACAAATTAGACCAAATTGGTTAAATACAATACTTCAATCATGTTTCTTCCATCCATTTCAAGTCTCAACACAATGAAACAACTATAGAACAATTCTAGGTCATTTAAGAGTGGGTCAATAACTCTAGAATGACAACAAGGTTCTAAAACCTTAAAAGAATACTTATTACTACACTAGTAATAAACTTCCAACATCATACATGCATATTACCTTCATCAAACTTTTATCCATCAAAAGTACAAAGAATAGAGAATATAAAAACTCAAGAACATCACAAGATGTTGCCCACAACAAGAGGAACAAATTACTCTCTAATGGAAGGTTGGAAATACTTACTAAATTCCAAGCTTTTCCTTGTTTTTCTTTTCTTTTCTCTCTACCTTCTTTGCCTTGTTTTAATGGAGTTTTGATAAAGTGAAAAGGTTCCTTAAACCCTAAAATTAAATGAAACAATATATACTTGCCCAAATGAAGGCCTTGGCCGAATTTGGCCTAAAGGAAATGCAAGTTATACTAGTTTCATTTCATTTCAATTTCATTTGCCAAGTTGATAAAATGATCATTACATTTTAATGACAATTTCAACTTAGTCAACAATGGCAACATGAAAAATATAACCATTATATTCATTAGGGTCATGGCCGAAATTTAGCAAAAAAAATAAAGGAAAAAGATATTTTCATTTTTCAAACAATTTAAACAAATATCTTAAGAAGTCAAAATCAATTTGACAACCATTTCCTTTAATGTATAAGTCAACAATTGCAACTTATAATCATTTCCTAACTTTATGATTTGGTGAGATATTTATATTTTAATTATATTAATCATTTAATAATTAAATAATTAATTAATTAATTAAATACAAATATCTCAAATATATGTATTATATTTACTTTAAATATCTCAAATACCTTATTTGAAATTTATTAATGTGTATTTAATAATATCATATATTAAATACAAATACACATTAATTAGGAAATGACGGTTCGGCCCGTTCGCATGTATTTTTCGTTTAACGTTTAAACGATTTATAAATAATCATCATTATTCATAAAAGGTGCCCTAGTGCTCTACGAGTATGTTTCATTATTGAGACTCTCTAGATTCAGGTATATCCGTCACGAAATCCAATTTCGTGTTCATAATTTATCCACCCGTAAATTATGACGATCACGGATAAACTAGCTGAATCATACAGGTCGAGGTCATTGCATACGTATAATCCCTCCGTCACAGGTATCCAGATAAACCCAGAGATATAGATGTAAACGTCAAATCTCTATAGGTATTATCTCGTCGACGTATCTATTAGCAATCTTTAAATAACACTCGGAACTTACTTCTGATGTATACTGTAGCCACAGATTTAACAGACTGCTAAATATATATGGACTACCTATGCTCTGTACACAGAACTGACAGATCCTATCTTGACACACACAGGATATCCTGAGGATCGATCCACACCCAACGAACAGGCGGAGGTCTGATCTAAATAGATCGGTGACGTGACTGCCATCTAAGTGTGGAGGATGTCTCATACATCCACAGTGGTGTCTCAAGTCAAATGACCACTATGATACTCAACCCGAGAAGATTCTTATTGACGTTGGTGTACCATCCATTAAGAATCTTCGGTGAGCCGTTCAATATTTATCCACTATAAACACCTACACGTCTATACGAGTCTCCATAGACTCATGGTTCATTGGGATAAACCATCGGACCAAGTCTCGATATACGACATGTACTGGTCTCAACGGATTTGACTAACCGACCCGTGTTAGCAAATCTTGACCAGGAACTATGTTTGATAATATTCATATAACAGTGACACTTCCCAATGTCAATTACAAACTAACTTTGTAACTGTGTACTGCATTATATATTATCGGGCCTTTGTCTAATATATACATATCACTAAACCACATTTAGTTTCAATCTAATCGTAATCAGATCGAATACGTATATAAGAACAAGAGGTGCAACTATAAATAAGTAATATTATGGAATAAGGGGATGTTCGTATTCATGAATCAGACATAAATACGGTCCGGATTGGCGCTTTGAGCACCAACCCCAACAGATTGTTCATAGCTTACTACGATCAAGTTTTGAATTTGATTAAGCTTTCGTTATGAATCATTCATAAAGTGTACAAATGGTTTGCGCAGTAAAAATAAAGTGAGCTTATTAAAGGTTTGACTTTTATAGTATGACAATAAGAAAAATTGTACTCAGTAATCTATTGTAAATTCTGAGGAAACTTGTCTCTAGTCGCACTAATTGAACAATTAAAGATCTGTTGGTTAATGTTGATATTAAACTGTATATTTTAGCTATGAATGCAAAGTGGCGTTTTTTGAATGGTTTTTTCGAGATAATAGATCTGTTGTGATTTCTTTATTTGAAGAGTTCGTCCTGGAATGGCCCTAGAGTTTGTATTCTGTTAAATTACAGTTTGGTATACTAGCTTATAAAGCCTATTGTAAACTCAGATGAGCCTTCTGGAAATCTGTGTTCTCTAATTTTGATATCAGTCAGATTGTCTGATTTTATCAAAGCATAGAGAATACATATGTGATAGTAGGGTTAGTGGGAGAGTACAAATTTCTTTCTAGTGTTTTACATCATAATGACATTATCATTATTAAGGTAATAATGAGATGTTTATGAGGTAAAAGGTTTACCTGAGTCTTATTTTCTCTGTGAAAGTAGTGGGAGTGGTCTCAGATATATTCGATATAAAGTTTTATAAATGATATAAAACTAAGAGACTTATGAGATGCTCTCATTAGTCTTATATTAGATATTATCTAATAAATGACACAGTGAGACTATCTGTATGACAGTTAGTATAATTGTTTGACAGTTAATGTGTCTATAGTATATAATATTCATTTATCATAAATGATGACTCCTTTTTCGAAAGATAAATTGATTAGAATATCTAGTCAATTTTATGCATCATAGGATGATGGCATAATGAATACTATATTTAGTGCGATTAGAGATATCGATTTAATCGTAATTGATACGAGCTATTTTGATATGTTGTAGACCATATGATGGGTCTTGAAACATGTTCTTTATTATCTTTGAGATATTAAGAACAAGTTTCTTATTAATGGAGAATAAAGTTCGCAACCATTAGGTTCAAATTAGTTTTGAGTCTAATTATGACGTTATACGGTCTACGTCATAAAGAGTCAGAAAAGATGCAGTGAGAGTGTCACAGATGATTCTACTGTGAGAGTGCAATTAGTTGCAACTTATGAAGTATTGACTTATGAAGTTGCATAGTGACCTTATAGATTAGAAGTTTGATATTAGTGTTGTGTTTACGGTTGTCTATATAGTATTTTGGATTTGATCCATAAATACTTAGACAACTTAATAGTTGAAGCACAATATTGATGTGGCATCTGAGTCATATTGATGTAGAACTTAGTTTCTACAGAATATGAATGATGATATCTAAGGGAAATAGTTGTGTTTGTTGGACAAACTCAATATGTCATAGCGGCCTTACTTGTTGTTGCCTACCTCTTGAGCGCTAGGTGAGTTCTTGAGGGCCATGCATATGTGATACACATTAAGATGTGTATATGATACAGTGGATTGACACTAGAGCAAGTGGGAGAAATTGTTAGGGTTGGTGCTCGGAGCGCAAATCCGGATTTTATTTATGTCTGATTCATGATACGAGCAATATTTGTTTCCATAATATTACCTATTTATGGTTGCACCTCTTGTCTTTTATTATATATATTCGATCTAATTCGTTAGAATGAAACTAAATCATGTTTAGTGATATATATATATTAGACAAAGACCCGATAATATATAATGTAGTGCGCAATTATAACGTAGGTTGTAATTTACATTGGGAAGTGTCACTACTAAATATATATTATCAAATAAAGTTAATGGTCAAGATTTACTGACACGGGTCGGTTAGTAAAAATCCGCTGAAACTAGTACATGTCGTATATCGTGACTTGGTCCGATGGTTTATCCCAATGAACCATGAGTCTTGGAAGACTCGTATAGATGTGTTGGTGTTTATCGGATAAACACTGAACGACTCTACGAAGATTACCTAATAGATGATACACCAACGTCAATAAGAATATTCTCGGGTTAAGTAACATAATGATTCTTTGACTTGAGATACCACTGTGGATATATGAGGTATCCTCCACACTTTAATAGTAGTCACGTCACCGATCTATTTCGATCAGACCTCCGCCCTGTCGTTGGGTGTGGGCTGAGCCTCAGGATATCATGTGTGAATCAAGATAGGATCCGTCTGTTCTGTGTACAGAGCATATGTATTATTATGGATTAGCAATCCGTTAAATCCATAGATCTGTGGTACACTGTAGAAGAGAGTTATAAGTTTTCTTATGAGATTGATAATAGAAACATCAACGAGATTATACCCATAGAGATTTGACGTTAATATCTATATCTCTGGAATAATCTGAATACCTGTGACGGAGGGATCATATGTATGCGATGACCTCGACCTGTATAGTTCAACGAGTTTATCCGTGGTCGTCATAATTTACGGGTGGGTAAATTATGGACACGAAATTAGATTTCGTGAGGGATATGTCTGAACGTAGAGAGTCTCACTAATGAAATATAATCGTAGAGTACTGGGTAACTTTTATGAATAATACTGATTATTTATAAATCGTTTAATGGTTAAACGAAAGATACATGCATATGGGGCCTTTTGGTCTTTTCCCAATTAATGTGTATTTATATTAATACTTGATTTTATTAAATACACATTAATTAATTATCAAATTATGATATTTGACATATATCATTAATACATATATTTGGATATTTGTATTTAAATAATTATTTAATTATTTAATAATTAAAGTGATTAAAAATATAAAATATCTAAGTTGATATTTATTAAAGGAAATGATTAAAGTGTAAATATTGACTTTTACAGTAATTGAAAATGGTTATCAATTTGAATTTTGCTACTTTAATTGTTAAAAATGCAAAATATCTTATTACACATTTTCTTGATAATTTTGGCAATTGACCTAGTATGTAAAGGTTTTGTTTTTCATTTTGCTACATACTTGTTGAAGCCACCAAAAACATAAACCAAAGGAGATTTGAGAGAAAAATAGAAGAAACCAAGAAGAAATGCAAGAAAGCTTGGAATTTAGTAATTATTTCCAACTTTTTATTAGAAGGAAAATTGTTCCTTTTGTTCTTGGTTATAACATATGTTGTTCTTAGTTTTTTCTACTCTCTTGTGTTTGTGTTATGATGGTTGGAAGAATGAATGAAAGATGTATGCATGTGTGTTTAACAAAGTATGCTTAAAAATGGTGTATAAGCACACTTTTGATCATTTGATGATCTTGTTGCCATTCTAGAGTTGTTTGGCCACTCATTGATGACCTATAATTGTTCTTGAGTTGTTTCAAAATGGTGAGATTTTTTTTGTGTTGTAGAGATTAAATTAAAGTGTTGACTGGTGAGATTTGTTTGGTGTTGTAAAGATTAAATTAAAGTGTTGAATTTGTTAATTTTGTTAATTGGACTAATTTAAGAAATTAGGGTTATTAACCTAAACCAAAATTGGGGATTTTCATATATGTATTGTATAATGATGTACATATGATGTACATTTAATTTGGTGTTGATTGGATATCGTCTAATGTTGTTTTGAGCAAATTTAGACCAAAATGCAAAATCTGGAAAGTTATTGGAACTCTCGGCAATTTGGGGTAATTGTGGTTTTTGAGTTGTAATTTATATTTTCATGTATAATACATGTATAAATCATATTGGTAGTGATTTGGAATCACTTAAATTTGTATTTGACAAATTAGGACTAAAATGATCAAAATGTAAAGTTTTGGGATCTCACAAAAAATAGAGAAAATCTTATTTTTGGATAAAATTCAATTTTTTATTTATTGAGTAATTATAATGAATTGTTTATTTTAATTTCCCAATAAAAATAATTATCGGAAATGGTTTCGGAGTGAAAATACGTGAAAATGGTGAAAAACGGCGTTACCAGGTAACGGCTGCCCAAACAGTGAGTTGGTCACTGTTCGGGCAGCCTACGAACTGTCCAAGTGCTATTGGGGCTGACCTGGATAGCCCCCATGTGTATTGGTCGGTCGGTTCGATCGGAAACACGTTTTATGATATTTTACGGAAAAATATTTTCGTAAATATTTTCTTAAACGTTTCGCGATGTTTCTATATTATTTATGTTGTTATTTGATATCGAATAAATATGTTTAGGTGAAATATGAATGAATTATTAATATTGGATATTGAATAATTTATTCGTAAGTTTAAAATTTTTAAACTACGATTTCGCTCGAACCGCGCTTCTTCCGCTGCGCCGCCTTGATAAACCCCAACTATGACTCTGCATCATGGCATGCATTCTGGAGCCGACATGCTTTATACCGGTCTCTACACCGGTCATTAAATTGGTCCCAAGCATTCTAGAGTCTTCAAAATTTTACTTAGTGGAACCAGTATACCGGTGTCGAGATCGGCATATCGGTCCAGCCTGGGCTTATATAAAACCTCATTCCCTTCATTTTCTCTCGGCTCCCACCCCCTTTTTACACTAGAATCAATCCCAAAGCTTGATTTTCAAGCATTTTCACGCATCAAACAAAGAACATAAGTTCCCTAACCTCCGTTTTAGCTCATTCAAGGCCAAAATGAACATAACAGTAAGAACCAAAATTGGTTGGGATGAGGCTATGTAATAATTATTTTCTTGGTTTACACCAATGATGAAACAGTTCAAGACCATGATCACTAGGTCGCTAAGTAAATCCAATATTTATTCACAAAAAAAGGTTTAAGGCCAAAAACGACATATCCTGATGCAATTTTCTTTCCATAAAGACTATCTTTTTGTCTGCATTAAAATCTTCATATGGTTATAGTCGAGTCTTCAAATTATGATAAAATTTGTGGGGGATTGTAAAAAATTTTTCTTAATTTGAAAGTTCGGTTAACCGAACTTTCAAGTTCAGTTAACCAAACACGAGTGTAATATCCCGAATTTTTTGATGTAGTTCTAAAATATTTCCGAATTAAAGTTAAAGATTTGGAACGAGATGATATTCAAAAATTAGAGTTTATGTGTGGAAAATAAAACGAAATATTTTAAAGTGAAGCTTCATCGCGTTGGAAAATGCGTGGTTTTGAGAATCGGTTACGCGATTTCTGATTTTATCGTTATACGCGTAAAAGTTTATTATCTCGGCTATATAAATAGCAAACAAACTCTGATTGAGATGATTCTTGAACCATCAGACTCGTTTTTCCGATACGAACAACATTTATGTTGAACCCTTTTCGAAATTTGCATCAGATGGCTTCAAAAATAGAAATTTTCGAGAAAGCCCCATGACAGGGCCTGATTGTAATTTTTGGGGGCCTAAACGTAAATTCCAGAAACTTTTCTATAAATACCCATAGTTTCCTGTAATTGCCAAAAATGGCATAAGTTTCTCACCTCTCCTTCTCGGCCCTCCACCCCTCAAAAATTGAAGCCACTGTCTTCTGCTTACGCCGGCCACACTCCGGCCACCGCCGGCCGGCGCACCACCATAGAAAGGGGCGTCGGCAAATCCCCACCCTCCAGCTGCCGGAGGCCGGCCAAAGGATGCTGAAATCCGGTGAAATGACGTGGAGAACGCGCAGACATGGGTTTGCCGATCCCAACTCCTCGCTTTGTTTCACAGTCCAAGCCACCCGTCAAATCGAAGCTCTCATAGAGTACTACAAGTAGGCAGTGGCGAATTTTCCGTTCCGTGCATGATTGCACTCGAAATAATGAGAGAAGATTCAGATGAATAGTGACCTATAGTGAACAGGAGCTCTGATCGAAATTCCGTCGATTCCAGCACGTTCATGGGATCGTTTGGAGTCCGTATATGCCCTCGAAATCTCGGTAAGACCTCATAATAAAAATCTGTAAATTTCAAGTTTTTCGCTAAATATTCGGATGTATCCAGTAGTTTCATAAAATATAATATTGATATAAATTGAATTGTTTGAGAATAAGTATATTGAATTTGTGCATTTCGTAGAATCCGAGTAAAAACGGAACGAGTTAGGTTGATCCAATACAATATGTAAGTTTTCGGTAAAAGTAGGTTTTTTTTGCGTATAATGATGTGTTTTGATTTTAAAAATAGTTATGAGTTATTTATGATATTACGCATCACAATTTCTAAGATTTATGGGGTAAAATGTAAATTTCAGAGACTTCATGGGGCTAAATATAATTTACCAATTATGGTGACGTGTACGACACATCTCGAGCTGACGTGGCAAAGTGGGACCGAAATACTAATGTGGCAGATGACATGGTAGACATGTGGCAGATGACGTTACTGACATGTGACAGATGACATGGTTGCTGATTGGACCGGAATTGCTGACGTGACAGATGACTGTACCGGAAAATATCACTGTGCTCATCTTGATGTGAACAGGCTGCTGGTATGCGCGAAATCGATTTTTGAAAACTTTTCCGAAACCCGAATTTTCCATACCGAGTTTCGTTCTTCACCTCCAGATCCTCAACGTATAACCAAAGCTACTAATACCACTTTTCGTGATTCTCTGATCACTAAAGAGTGTTTATGAGGAAAAACCAAATTCTATTACTACAAGAACAAAATTTACAAGTGTTTGAAACTCTATAAAAAAACCTCACTATCTATACTCTCTAAGCTTTCTTGCCTTGAAGCTTAATATTTTCGGGATTCCTAAAGCTCACAAATGAGCTCTGTATTTATAGCAAAACTTAGGCTCACAATTTGTAACACCCCACCAGAGGCAGGATGCTACCGCCAGGAGACAGGATTGACCCATCTCCATAAAACTCTTAATTTACCGAAAATTCGGCATGATGTATCCTAAAAACTGGACAACTTGGGATCGTAGTCCAACATCAAATGGAAACTAAGAATACATCAAACAAATAAAAGGACTTCAGGTCCACACAAATCTCATCAAAATCATATCCTAAGGGCTCCGTCCACACCATCTATATGAGTGTCATACACATAATCCATGACATGTTATGACCTTTGATTTACAAAGGTGAGGTTGGTGAAGAAATCCGACCAATAAGTTACGTACTTTGGAGACATGGTTTGGTGTGTGGTTGAGAACATTTTACATAGATATGGAATCCCCTCATTCTTACGAGAAGTAGATGAGTATCTTCCTTAGGGGTTGATTCGGTATTTGAACGATTAGAGCGCTCAAGTCTTTCTATTACAAATATAAATATAAATATTTATAATAGTTATAAATAAATCATTAATTAGAGAGTCAATGATACTCAAGGCATAAGAAATTAACAGACATTATTACCCGACTCTAATTATAAGATATTTGTGGAGGGTCAATCTATATGTAATGATTATATCGATGGACACCACTGTAGTTCGATTTATATAAAATATCTGGAGTGACAAGAGTGCAACTTTAGGTTTTTAGTGTAATAACCTAAAGTTAATAATTCAAAATATTCAATAAAAGAGTTTTAATTAATATTTCGGGATTATTGGAGTTTAGAGATGCAGGTCCATTTAGTCCCCATGCTAGCTCGATAAACTATAGCAAGTCATATGATAATTGGATTGTTCAATTATGAACTCATATGCATAATAATTTATTATGCTAAAGTTATTCATGTGATTAATAATTATTATCACACATGAAAACTATATTAAATTAGTTTAATATAAAATTTTCAAAATTTATGATTATGAGATAATCATTTAAAAATTTAAAATTTATAATCATTAAATTATATTTGATAATTTAATTTTTGAAAATAATGAGTTTTGAAATTTGATTTCAATACATATTATTTGAAATTATAAGTTACAAATTTAATGGCGGTTGTTTAATGCGTTTTTATTAAGACATTAAATCAAAATTTTATTGTAACAAGATTTGAAAGGTTAGCCCAAAATATGAAGGATTTCTAGGGGTTATTATTTTAATTTTAATTACAATTAACCTAACATAAATCCTAGTATATAAAAAGATAAAGTTTTTTTTTTTTTTACTAATCTCATTTTTGTAAACCTAGCCACCTTTTTCTCTTATTCTTCATCTTCTTCAAAAATGTAAGGAAGAAAGACAAAACTGTGTGACCATTTCTTTTTAAAGTGTTAAGAGAATAAAAAATTATAAGTGAAGCTTACACGTCGATTTGTTGATAACGAAATATAGCATGGAAGGCCTAGTACTATTGATGAAATCGACATCTTCTTCTTCTTTTCACTACTCACGGTAGTGAGCAAAATTCTGATCACTGCCTCACGGTTTTAGGGTTGTTTTGTGGCTAGTTTTGTTGTATTTTTGTTTAGCAAAATTTTTGTAATATAGAGGGCTGATTCAGGGTTGTTTTTGGGCTATTTCGGAGTGGAAATTTTCCAAAAAATGATGTTGAAAAATCAGTAAAATAGTGATTATTTTTTAAAGAATAGTGAACGATTTTCGATGTTGAAAATTATCCGGAATCACTGATGTTCGAGCGATGTTCGTCGTCACAAAATTTAGTGAAAAAATGGACAAAACAGAAGCTATTAGGCTGAAGCTGATCAAATTCTGCCAGAAAAGGGAGATCAATTTTTTTTTCAAGGTCATAAAGTCTAATATACCCATCTAATTATCTATTATATCATTAAATATCATTAATTCTCTAATGAATAATATATTCATAACTTTTATAAATATGTATTTCCGTTGACATAACAGAAGTATTAGCGTTATACTAATCTAGTATACATCACTGCAAAAATTAGACCCTTTAGCGTCGAAAAAATTCGACGCCATAAGTCACATTTTCGACGTAAAATACGATTAGCGTCGAATTAATTAGACGCAAAAAATGGACGCCGAAATGTCGACGAGAATCACTTTTAGTGTCGAAATAAATAAATGCGACGCTAAAAACTATATTTTGTGTCCAATTTTTTTCGACGCTAAATTAAATTTTCTGACGCTATAGGTTATATTTGGCGACGAAATAATTCGACGCCAAAATTAGCGTCGAAACGTATCGACGCTAAAGTATATTAAAAAAGTAATATATGTATACTTACAGCGGCCATTTTTTGTTACTATTAGCGTCGAAATTTTCGACGCCAAAAGTCAATTTTTAGCGTCGAAATATTCGACGCTAATAGTTAAAAAAAAAAAAAAATTTAAAAATTATTAATTTACTTCTCTGTGGTCTAAAATATTTAATTTAATTGAAAACAAATCTAATTAATAACAGAATTACGAAATATTATAATAAATATTATATTGAAATTTGTTTTAGAAAAAAAAATATTATATTAAATCTATTTGTTCAAAATGTTTATACAAAACAAAATATAAAATTAATTGCTACTGTGATGGAGGGACGCTCGAGCCCGATGCACCCTGACTGATTGAGGCCTCGAACATCTGACGGAAAGCCAGCATTTGCTGTTCCAACTGCTCCATCTTCTTCTCGTGGTCCACCATCTTCTTCTCGTGGTCCACCGTGACCTGTTGTAGCTTCTCCTTAGTCTGCTTCAGCTCATCTCGGGTGGTGGCTAGCTCGTATTTGGTGGTGACTAACTCGTCTCGAAGAGAGGCATTGTCCGAATTAACAGTATTGCGTGCAGATGACGTCGGCTTCTTATGAGTGCCAATGCCAACGTTGTAAGCTGTCTGATTCTTGAAAAGCAATTGCGACAACTGCTCATCTGGTATCGAGTCGGACCCTGTCTCCTGAGTTTGCTGTTGGAGTTCCAGCATTTCGTTCTGTTTCAAAAAATAAGTTAATATTAGAATTTGAGAAAAAAATTAACATATATAATATTAATTATTTTATTTTAAAAACTGAAACTTACATAGCAGCGTTCGGCTTCTTCATTTATCCATTTGTTCCTCTCATTGTAATGCGTCACACGGAAAAAATCTGGAAATGATTGCACATCACCTGTGCTACTCTGTTATAAACAGAAAATAAATTCAATATTATTCCACATTAGTAAAAACAATGAACTGTTAAATTTTACGTTAGGATATATTTACCTCAGAATGTTCGACACGATGTTGTATAAATGGCTTCGAACCTCCACGGTGGTTAAAACGCAAGTGACTTCGATTTTCCGCATTTGCGTGACATTTATCCTGCATTTACCAACAATGTAAGTACCGAAAATAAAGACAATTATAAATTTCCGTTTATTTCAAAATTTACCTCGTGTTTTTTGGTAGACCAAAGCTCACATAAGAATGTCCAGTCTTGCTCCTCTATAAAATCGGGCTTGTGTTGTGGAGCATTTGAAGGTCCATGTTCGTCGAATATTGGTTTCAGGACTTTTGTCCTATAATCTTTATAACTTTTCCCCATGTGGTAGTCAATATATTGTTGGACATTCACTTTGGTCAGATCGAAGTCGAACCACTCCTACATGAATAACAACCGAGTAAAAATAAGTATAAATAAAAATGTTAACTAACAAACAATATCGAAAACTTACAAGTAGCGAAGAGAATAGCTGGTTGATTTTCATCTCCCAAGGTATCTTTCTCCAAGAAATGTAGTTTTGGGGAGCTTCATATCGAGATACAGCTCCAATGGCTGTATTAAACGCTGAATTATGTTGTCCGACTTGACTGTGTCCATCATTTGATATCTCAATCCGGATACGGCCGTGAGTCTTAACGTACTTAGACAACCCCAGGCCACGGGTGCGTCCTCGACCTTTCGCTGTACTGGACTCACTTGTGCTAGCAGAGACTCCACCAGGGCCAGTTGTCCTTGCTGATGTAGATGGAGTCACATTAGCCCGTCTGCGATTTCCCGGTGCCATCTGCAAAAACACAAAAAGGTTCATGTATTTTGAATGTAATAGAACCAAACCAAACACATGCATTTTATAGTATATGTATGAACATTATATTACAAAACCAAACCAAACTAAACTTAACCAAACCAAACACATTCAAAAATTTAATGTTAATAAGAATTTTCTCGGCCTTGGCCTTCCCTCTCTCGCTCACCTAAATCTCACTCACATACAAGAATCACAAACACGTTCTTCTAGTCCAAACCATGCAATTCCAAACCCTTAAGCTCTTCTAGTCCCTCACGGCACTCACACGCTCTCTCCTTTTGATTACAATCATTCGGAAACAAATAAATAAACTCGTTATTGTATCACAAGACTCAGCAGCCTCCCCTCTCATTCGAGACACAAAAACACAAACCCTAAGACTGCTCTCTCCTCTCACACTCTCACCTTTCGTTTTCATTTGGCTATCTCTCACTCAACAAACAATTAACAGCCCCTTCCAACCGACCAATTCAAACACACACCCTACAACAACAATTTTCCAGAAGAACAGCAGCAAATTACTGCTGTTCTGGGAGCAACACCAACCAAAAAACCCTAAAGACCCCTTCTTCTTCTTTGACCAAACCAAAACAACACACAAAAAACCACCAAATAAACACAAAACCAAAACAACCACCAAACAACCAGCAAAAATAGTGCGAAAACAACCACCAAACAACCGAAATAACCAAACCAAAATAACCACCAAACACATAGAAAATCAACCAACAAATTTTCTTCCTCAACACAAAAATCAGCATCACCAACCAAGCCACTAGCAGCCCTAAAATTAAACCAAAACCGAGAAAGAATAAGAATTTGAGACTTACCTGTAAAGTCTATGAATTTGCTGAAGAAGAGTGGTTGGAGCCAAGAAAGAAAAAGAATTTGAAGAGATATCTGCTTTTGGACGTCTGATCCGAGAAAGAATAAGACACTGGTTTTAGGGATTTAATGGACATTTAGCGTCGAAATGATTCGACGCCAAAAGTGAATAATTTCGACGCTAAAAGGTTGGCGCCTTATTAAAAATTTAGGGTTATTTTTCCGGGAAATTTAATTTTTTATTTAGCGTCGAAATATAATAGTCGACTCTAAATGTCTGTCATAGCATCGATTATTATATCGACGTTAAATGTCTAACATTTAGCGTCGAAAAGTCTTATCGACGCTAAATGTCTACCATTAAAAATAATAATAACAATTATATGATAATTATAGTATTAATAATTACGACAATCTTTCAACCATATTTAATAACAATAAAAACAACAACCATACATTATAATTCAGAAAATTATTCATCAATCACAAAATACACTAACTTCATTAATCACTATTATCTTCGGTATTTGAGGATTCGTGACTGGAATCGAAGTCATCTTAAGTGTCAAATTCTTCTTCACTTGCAACTTCAACGCTAACTTCAGAAGGAAGAATTATCTCAACGTCTGTGCTATCTCGTGTTAATGTGATATTTTCAGGAACGGTGACAGTTGGTCCATAAAATATATGTTCAGGAACTTCGAAGTTACCAGAGACTTCTTGTGTTTCATCTGATACGTCAACTCTATCTTTCTCCTGCGTGTCCCAAATGCCCATATGTTGTAACTTTTCTACCACCATCCATCCAGTTCCTAACTTTGGATCAGATATATATATCACTGAACGTGCTTGGGTACAAAAAATGTATGGATCATTCTTGTACCAAAAACGTTGAACATTAATTGACGTTAGATGATTACTAACTTGAATTCTCATCTTTCTGGCATTTGTGTCAAACCACTTACAGTCGAATAGCACAATATGTCGTCTGGGTCGGTATATCAACTCAATGACCGATTGCAACACTCCGTAGAAGTCAATAAGATCTGAGTCGTGTTCTCCTTGGACTACAATTCCATAATTCTGAGTCATATGAGTAACATCTCACTGTTCGGTATGAAATCTAACTCCGTTGACAATGCATCCATTGTATTCATAAGCCTGCTTTTGAGGCCCATAAGCCAAAGAAACCAACGAGGATAACGAGTCCAATTGACCATTTTGCACTTGGTTCTTAATCTAACAATGAGAGAAATATATGTGTTAATATAACAAACTGAAATATTTAATGTTAGGATAAAAATAAATATAAAATGTTAGGCCTTACAGTTGTCTCAAACCATTTAGGAAATTCCTTTTTGTGTGTTTCATCAACGTTATGGTCACCACCACATTGTAGCATTGTTAGATGTTGCCTACAAAAAATGAGTTAGGTTAATGTATGGCAAAAATACTATGGTTATGCACCAGAAAAACTTACGTTAAATACGGTTGCACTTCATCACAATTACTCAATATAAACCAATGTGCACGTTGAACTTCCTGAAGGGTTAGTAATTTGACACGTACTGCTCCAAATGGTCTGCAATTTTGAGGGAACACCGTGATATCTTGCGAATTACTTGCATCTCCATCATAGTTTCGTGGCCGACGATTAAAATGAGTTTCAATATTCTGCATGTACATCGAACAAAATGTTATTGCTTCACTTATTACAACAGCTTCAGCTATTGACCCTTCAGGGCACGCCTTGTTTTTCACATATTGTTTGTAATCTCCCAAAGCTCTGCAGATATGACAACAAGTTTGCATCAAAACTAAATTCAATGCACAGTAAAAATTTAAGAATGTAATATTTAAAAATATATATATATATAGTACCTTTCAATGGGATACATCCATCTGTAATGGACATGACCTCCCTTTCTAGCTTCAGCCGGTAAATGCACGGCCAGATGTAACATCACATCAAAAAAAATGGGTGGCAAAATTCACTCCAACTTGCATAGGATTATCACGATTCCTCGCTCAAGTTCGTCAATAACAGTTGTGGTTAATGTCCTCTGACATAATTGTTTAAAGAAGCCACATAGATCAAGTACGACGTCGCATACATTCGGGGGGAGATAAGGTCGAATGCCAACAAGAAGGAGAATCTCGAGAAGCACATGACAGTCGTGACTTTTTAATCTCGTTATTGTATCATCTCTGACCCAACGCCCAATATTCGATGCATAATCATCAGGGAATTTAACCATTTTCAGCCAATCACAAAATGATTTTCTCTCTGATTGAGTGAGCACATAACTAGCAGGTGGCTTAATAAGAACTCGAGAAGTGACTTGTAAATGTAATTCACTACGAATTCTAAGATCTTGTAGGTCCAATCTAGTATTTACAGTGTCTTTTGTCTTACCCGGAATATTGAATAGTGTGCCCACTAAACTCTCACAAATGTTTTTTTTTCTATATGCATTACATCCAAATTATGTTGCAAACTCAGAGTCCCCCAATATTCTAACTTAAAGAAAATACTCTTTCATGTCCAATTCAACTCTTCAAGTAAGCGTTTTCGATTTTTATCTCTATTATTAGGATGTTTACCTAGTGTGCTGTCTCTGAGATGTTGATGTTGGCAAAGTATGTCGAATCCAGACAATGGACTGGGCATACTCTGAGGTTCATGTTGACCGTTAAATAATTTACTCCTCCGCCGCCAGGATGACTCAACTCAAGAAATCTCATGTGCCCTGTGTATCATATTTTATTCCGTAATCGTTGCGAATGTGTTTGACCCGCACAAACTGGACATGCCATGTATCCCTTAGTGCTCCATCCAGATAATGAACCATAAGCTGGAAAATCATTAATGGTCCATAATAATGCGGCATGCATCTGAAAATACTGCTCGGAAGCTGCATCATAGGTATACACACCCACATTCCATAATGTTTGTAACTCCTCGATCAATGGTCTCAAGTAAATATTCATATCTTTACCAGGGGAACGTGGACCAGAGATAAGCAATGACATAAACATGAACGGATCCTTCATACATTTCCATGGAGGTAAGTTATATGGAAAAACAATAACGGGCCACATGCTATAAGAGTTGTACATATTCCCAAATGGGTTAAAACCATCAGAGGCAAGACCTAACCTGACATTACGGGGGTCCTCAGCGAAACAGGGGTACATGTCATCAAATTCCTTCCACTCGGTTCCATCCGCAGGATGTCTAAGTATGCCCTCTGCACCGATCCTCTTTTCATGATGCCACATCATGTCAGTCGTTGTGTGTCGTGACATGAACAATCTCTGCAGCCTGGGCGTTAAAGGGAAATATCGCAATATCTTTTGAGGCACTTTCTTCCCCATACCACAGACTTTGTACCGACTTTCACCACATATCAGACAATATTCAAGTGATTCATACTCGGCACGAAATAATACACAATCATACTTACAAGCATGAATGGATTCATACCCCATTCCCAGATCACGCAACATTTTCTTTGCCTCGTAGTACGACTTAAGCAATTCGCTTCCAACCGGTAACATTTGGCCCAGTAACTCTAGCATCATATCAATACTTTTGCTGGTCATTCTGTTGATCACTTTAATGTGTAATAATTTCACAACGAAATTCAAGATCGACATTCCAGCACCTTCAAATGGAATTTTTTTTGCCTCATCAAGTAGTTCACTAAATAAATTTTGATCATTTCCACTTAACACTGGCATGTCACCACTGACACTATGACCAAGTTGTGGACCTTGTAAGTCATGCAAAGCATCGGTTATCTCATCGTTTACAGGTTGATTGTAACTACTACTGCCCTTCACCAGAATCAATAAACCGTGACTGAGAATGATACTGCTCACCGTGATAAATCCACGTACGGTAAGTTGGTGATATTCCTGGCATGTATAAATGATTATAAACTTCATATAACTGTTTCCTTTTCCTATTCAAACAATTTGCACATGGACACCGAACACGACCTTCTGCATCAGTGTGTTGCTTTGCGACTTCCATAAACTCATACACTCCATTACGATATTCAACACTCAATCTATCCAGCGAGCTCATCCAATTTCTATCCATTTAAGCGAAATACCTAAATATAATAATATAATTATTAAATATCATATTACACTCATCAACATTACTAATTCATTAATTATTTATTTAAGCATATACATATATATTTAGTTGATAAAGTAAATAGTTTACAGAAAAATTCTATTTAGTTAATTAATTAACTTAATCTACATATATGAACATAAGCCACTAACAAAAGTATATAATAAACATAATCATAAAAATTGAAAAATAATAAAGAAATATAAAAGAAGACTTACCTTATGGAAAATTGATTACAATTTTATTGAAAATTTGTAGGAGGGTTGTGAGGTTGCAGAGGAAAGATTATGAGATTTCAGAGGATGAAAATGAAGAGAATGAGAGAAAAAACAGAGGGGGATAAGGGTTGGTGGCATTCTGCATTTTAATCTATATTTAGCGTCGAATTTATTATTTCGACGCTAATTTTTTTAATTTTTAGCGTTGAAATAGTTTAATCGACGCTAAATGTCGGATTTTTAGCGTCGACATAAAGTTATACGCTAAATATTAAAGGATTGTCGGTGGAATCTTCATAAACCTTTAGCGACGCCACATAGTCGACGCTAAATGTCTTGTTTTTGGCGTCGACTAGTAGTTTTGACGCTAAAAGTATAACATTTAGCGCCAAAAATTATTGGAATAGTAAAATAATTTAGCGTCGAATATTTTTCGACGCTATAACTGTACTTTTAGCGTCGATAAAAGTTTTCGACGACAAAAGTTGAATATTTGGCGTCGAAAATTATTTTCGTCGCTAAAAGCCTGATATTTGGCGTCGAATTTTAATTACGACGCTAAAAGTGATTTTTAGCATCGAAATTTATTTCAACGCTAAATATTTGGACGATAAAAGCCATAATTCTTGTAGTGCATTTAAGGGAAATACTTATCTATGTCAATATAATGAGTGGCTTCCAATATCTTATTATATATGCCCAGCTAATCGAAATCCATTCCAATCTCATCCATGGTAAATCAAAAGACACAATCGAATATGCAGGAGTTCATTGAACATTGAGGATTAAGATCAACACATATATGATCATCATTTAGATAAATATGAATTTATTTGTTTAACAAATCTTCTAAAGAAATTCATCTTTATCAAGGTCAAGTAATAAATAATCATATTACACAAGCCACATCCATTTACATGTCGCTACATGAACTACTTAGGAATTCATCATCGTATCAAATACTAAATGGATCGCAACCGTGGATGAACTGTAATTAAAGTACTCCATTTTGTTTACTCTCTATAGAGTATTTAAGATTACTGATCTGAAACTTAAATTCTCTTATATATGTCATACATATACTAAGTTTGAGATTACATAAATAATTTAGGGTATTTCTGACAATTTATGATTGCAAAATCTTAAACAAATATATGAATATGAAATGTTTAACTTTATTTATTTCAAAGTTCATTTATTACAAGCATCTCTTAGGACATAAAACCTATCCACTCCGTAGATGTAAGAAGGGATTCCAAACCATGAAAAAAATCTTATGTGTGTTTTACTTTCTGTTTTTAATTCTTTGGTAAATTTAATTAATTTTATTAATAAATAAGTAAATAATATTTGGCCAAGTCTCGCAAATTGAGTTCATGGTCCTAACAATAAGCCCAGCATGTGCTACCTATCTAATAGGCTTTCTTTATTTTATTTACTTAGTTTATTTATATTCGGTTGTAAAATGGGTTGGACTCACTTAATTTATTAAGCCCATTATTTTATTTTTATTAGTTAATTTATTTATTAGGTTTTAGACTAAGGAGTGAACATATGGACCCATGGGACTAATTGCTTGGCATTCAAGCCAAGCTTTGTTATGGCAAATAGGCGTGAGCTAGGGTAAGTGGCCCAAGGGGGTGTGACTTAGTAGTCTTTGGGATTAAGATTTTCTTTATTAGTTACTATTTAAACAAATTTTTATCATTCTTTTAAAGAGTCACTATTTTTATGAGAAATAATAAAAAGAGTCAGATAGCGTATTTTCTCTAAACTTTATTCTTGTTGAACATTAAAGACTTATTAAGGGAGTTGCAATTCTTGTGGCGTCATCTTGCAAGAAGGGTTCTTAAGTTATCGATTCTCAAGGAGTTCATTTAATTCAATCTTATTACTTTCTTGGGCCATGAATTTCATCCTTTGTCAGTTCCAAGGGCTGTATTCCCAGTGTTCTCATCACAAATTTTTTTTTTAATCATAAATTCATCATAAATTTCGTGATTGAAAATATCATATCACAAGTCTATCATAATATGTTATATAAGGGTTTTTTTTCTTAGAATTTGTCATATAATGTCTGTCAAGGTAGGCCTAATTTCACTTAGTGAAACCCATTGTCGCGACACCAAGTAATCCAGTGTCACAACATCAATGCAATGGAGTCATGAACTAAAAAGGAAACTTGATTTTTATGATTTATATATAAGAGGAACGTTTAGGGTTACTCCACATACATTTTTGGAAAGTAAAATAAGCCTCTTTTGAGGCCAAAACACTCTAAATCACAACTATTTAAGAACAATTAATAACAAGAAGATAAAAGCAAGAATCAAGATAAGATGATTAAAGAACTTGAAGACTAAAGATTGATAACCTTCATGATTTATTTTATTTATCCCTATTTTCTTAGTTATTTGCCTATATTTATTATGTTAAATATGATGATTAGGTTTTTCTTTTTCATCATGAAATAGATCTTGTTTTAGGATTACAATGAAACCCAATATGAATTTTTGATTAATTAAATCTTTTTATGATAGAGTTATGATATTTTAAGTATAATTGTTTATTTTATTTTGTGCTTAATGTTTTTTATTGATTAATGACCGACAAAGTTAATATTTAGACTTGGGTAAAATATCATGTAATCTTATTCAAATGAATATATTTCCGTACAGGATCTAGGGCATGTGTAATTTATAATATAGTTGAATGTAATGAATTCTTCTTAAATTGATTAACATAGGAATATAGTTAATTGGTTAAGAATAGGGTTTATATTTGACCATCAGAAGAGATTTGTAGATAATTTCATATCTAGATTAACAATTCATCATAATTGTCTATCATAATGAGAGAAGAAAAATTTAAGGAAATATTATGGAGAAATTATAGTCTAAGCTTCTTTTTACCTTAATACTTTCGCGTATTTAAGTTTACTTACTTTTATTTTAATTCATTTAGTCAATAGTTCTTGTATTTTATAATTGTTAGTCTAAATAAGATTCAGGTTGAGAATATTTGATATTTGACATAAAATACGTACTATATAAAATCATTATCAACTTTATATTTCTCTCTTGTTGTCTTTTTCTTCAACTGATCAATGGGGACACATGAAATCAAGAATCAAAATCTGGTTCCTTTCTGTCCCACTCACAAAATTCATGCCTCTTCAGCTCAGTCTTCCGTTGGAAAATGTGAATGCAATTTGTGGAAATTATCCCACATTAGAAAATTGCAAGTGTTCATTCACTCATGAAGTATACAAGGAGAATGTTCTAATATGCAGCTAATGGAATTGACACATAATTGTCTTGTATCCCAAGCAAACCTTTCACAAAATCCGGAATGGGGCTCAAATTTCTCTGGCAGATTCTTACACAACTCTCAGATTCATGTTCCTGTCCATACGGATGCGTAAGAAGCAGCTTATTGAAGAGCTTCAGGCCCATGTTAAATGACTGAATCCATGCCACGTAGCAAATTACATGCGTCAACAAACTAGGAAATAATCGTGTACAGGAAGCAGAACCTCTAACAATGCGCCAAAGGACTAAATATACAACTCATATTTCCTTATATCCTGTTCCACTTTGGTTTAACAATGCACCAAGGATCAAAATCGAGATAAACCCGAATGAGATTTAAGGATGGAAGCTGTCATTTCCAAGATTTTTGCATGCTTCACCCCCTTCAGTCACCTCAGTGACTGTAATCCTTTGCTGGGTGGCGTGAATGCATTAATAATCACCATTTCTTACCATCGGTTTCGAAATACAGTCTTCAGCACCAAAAGGAAAGGAAAGAGAAAATGCAGTAAGAGAGAGATAATTAGATTAGAAAAGTTCCGTTCATGTTTTCACTCCACTGATTGGTCTAGAGCATTCAAATTTGTTTTATACACAATAACGTATTTGAGCGACACAAAACAAATTGATTCTCATCCATTCTGCTTCGGTGTTTGGTCGCCATTTGAGATGTTATTGGGGGTCTCTGCTGTTGATGTCGAACTGGACATATTCTGGTCCTCATAACCCTGCACTGGGTCTGCAAATGTTCGAGTGCAAGGCCACCTAGACGAAATTGGCCAACCGTAGGTTAGTCTATGATAAAGCATAAGAGAATGCAAGTCATTAATAAAAAATTTGTCCAACCTGCTTGACATTATAGTCTCGTCATCTATTGTCATTTTGCCATCAAATATGTTCCCTGGAAGAACAAGAAATCGAAAACAAAAATTTCTAGTCTATTCAGTGAACAAATCCAGTGAAAAAAATCCGGAAATAAGGTTTGATTAAAATATGGAGTAAGAAAGAGCAACAATTATTTACCCCCATAAATATTATTCTTCGAGAAGTATTTGGCCATCAATCGATGAGTGTAGTCAGCTTCATATTTTTGGTACTTCTCTACATAGTTTTCACTTTTAAGAATCCTGATCAAAGTAAAATATAACATTCACCTGTAAGTCAGTAACAGAGATACGTAAACAAGTAAAATTCAGGCATGGTTAGGTTATAATAGAAACAACATTCAACCGTATAGGACAAGTTCATACACGGTTTTACCATGGGAACATTAAGATGTCTTAATGTCAATCAAAAAGCTTAACTCAATAAAGATACAAACAAGGTACATATTTGACAATCACAAAAAGTGATTAGCTTTTGTTCACAAAAGACTCAACTTAAAAGCTTCACGATAAGCAATGAGACACCATTAACAGAGAAATTAAGATTTAATCGTTGATCATCAAATTTATCCATTATCTTCATCAACTGCCATTCTTTCAAGGCTTTAAGCACTCTGGAGAACCTACTGAGCATGGCTACAACTTCTCCCACCAAGCATCGCCTTAGGTGCAATATTAGACTCTTTCTAAAACCTTTGAAGTTTGCAGGAGTCGACAATATAATTGAACAAAGGAAATTACCCATCTGAACACTCAGATTGCCATTGTATATCCAATTAAAGAAATATGAGATTCCATACATATAGGGCAATCACTTAGATACCAAACCTTATCCAATAAATATCATTTAAGTGCAAGAGTTGACAAAAGATTTATCATTAAAAGGGCTGAATTTATGGAACCCAGTACTTAATTGGAACTTAATCATCATAAATGCGCACATTTTAGCAAGTCAAGTAGAGGGCTTTTAATCAGCAAGAACGGCCATAGCCAGCATATTGTAAAATCATTAATCTACAATTTAAATGGAAAGTACTAGAGAGGCATTGCACAAAAAGTGAATTAAAAATATTTCAATTTTTGTTTAATATCAATAAAAAAAATAAAAGAGAGAGAACGGACTGAAAATGCTGGGGAATTAAGTGAGGCTTTGTCTCAGGCTTTTGGTCGAACATTTGAGAGGCACCATTGTTGTTGCTTGGAACATCATCCCCCTCTCGTTTTGGTTGAATCGGTTGAGTCGCTGAGTTTTGTGACTCCGAGTTCGATAATGCTGCTGTCTTTATGTCCATTTTGCAAAAACCTCTTCTCTGTTTCTTTCGCTCAGCGTTTTGGGGCCTGCTCGTTGACTCTTGTTTAGCCTATGCTACGCTACCAGCTTTTAGCAACCATGTTGTGATTCAAGTTTGATTTGCGATGCTGTTTATCATTAATTTTTTATTTTTTTTAAATAATAATAATAATAATAATAATTTTATTATTATTATTGTTGTTGTTTTATTATGAAAAATATAAAACTTATGTGGATGTTTATTAAGCAAATATTGACATGGGAATATTCATATTTGTTTCTCTTGAGGTTAAAAAAAAAATTTATATAAATTAGTTTGAACATGAAGTTTAAGGATTATTCTACAGTAGATTGTTCAATAAATTGTTTTGATAAAGTTATTATTGTTTTTGGGAAATATTTGAATTTCCGCCGTCAAATCATCCGATCCGGACTTAGGCGGAGTAGGAAAAATTATCGGTTGCCTTAGGACTCGGACGTAGGACCTAACAGCCAAATCTTAAGTCATTTGCCACTAAAACACACCTATTGGTGGCTTTGATATAGTTATTGATATAAAAAAAGTAATAAAAATCACATATAAAAAATACTTGAATATTATTGGTGATATAAATAATAGGTAAAACGCATGAAACGTAATAGTAAATCAGTTATTAAAAATATAGATCTATATTAAATTATTAAATATAAAGAGATGTGTATATGTAATATCCCGAATATTTTTTGGAATGTTTCTGGAAGATTTCCAAATTGAAGTTTAGAATTTGGAACTAATGCTATTTGAAAATAAGAGGTTATGTATTAGAAAATATATCAGAATATTTTAAAGTGAAGCTTCGTCGTGTTGGAAAATACGTGGTTTCGAGAACTGGTTATGCGATTTCTGATTTTATCGTTATACGCGTAAAAGTTTCTTATTTTGGCTATAAATATAGCAAACGAACTCCAATTGAACTGATTTGTGAACCATTTTTCCGAGACGAACAACTTTTATGTTGAACACTTTCGAAATTTACATTAGAAAGACTTCAAAAATAAGAATTTTTGTGAAAGCCCCATGACAGGAGCCTGATTGTAATTTTCGGGGGTTAGAATGTAAAAACTTTCTTATAAATACCCCATAGTTTCTGCATATTTCTAAAATGGAAAAACATTATATTTTTCCCCACACGACCCCCGTCTCTCTAAACGTAAATGGCAAGCAGTAGGTCGCGCCGGTGGCCTGTCGGCCACCGCCAGCCGACGCAACCAGCCAGAGAGGTGCGCCAGCCACCCCTTTACCTTGTGATGGCCGGCGACAGCCCCAGCACACTGGCGAACGGCGAAGGAGAGGAGAGAGATGCGCGTGGTGAATTTTCAAATCCCAGTTTGTCACTTCATTTCACAGCCCGAGCCACTCGTCAAATTCGAAGCTCTCGGAGAGTACTATAAGATGGTGGTGACGATTTTCCCGATTCGTCCTCGGATGCACACAAAACGACGGAGGAAGATTCAGATGAATAGTGACCCATGATGAACAGTGGCTCCGATCGAAATTCCGTCGATTCGAGCGCGTTCGTGGGATCGTTTGGAGTTCGTATATGCTCTCGAAATCTCGGTAAGACCTATTGGTAAAAAGTTACTAATTTCAAGTTTTCCGTAAAATATTCGGATGTATCCAGTAGCTTCGTAAAGTAGCGTAATGATATAAATTATTTTTTTTGTGCATACGTATATTGAATATGTACTTTTGATAGAATTCGGGTGAAAACGGAAAGAGTTTGGTCGATCCGATAGAATATGCAAGTTTTCGGTAAGAGTGGATTTTTGAGTATAATAATGTGTCTTGATTTTAATGATAGTTATGAATTATTTATGATATTACGGACATGTTTGGATAAATCTGAGAAGGTTCGAAGGGTTCGGGACCCTTCCATAGCGATTGAGGAAATTTTTCAGAAGATTTTCTAAAAACGCGTAAACTGAGGATATTAGTGAATTAATGGTTTGAAATAGTTTGTAATGATATTTTAAGAGTAATGGAACTAAAAGTATTGAAATCGGACTTGATTTGATTATTCCGGAAAGATCCAAAATTTTATTCTAGTTAAGTCGAGAATATCATAAATCGCGATTCTGACGGCATTTCGTCATTTATTTTGGCAGACTTGACTAGGACTTGGAGCATTTACGAAGCCAGGTAAGTAACCCATGCAATGAGTACTTGAATGTTGATTCATGTTTAATGTGTGTGTGTGGGGGGGGGGGGGGTTGGAAGTGTTTAGGATAAAATGAGGATGGTAGGAGATGGTTTTGAGAACGAAGTTCATGGTTATAAATAGTTAATCGACCACTACTGGTACAGATTTTGCTATTGATATGATATGAAGTGAGATATGTGATGAGCTTAATGTCTATGTGTATGTATGGATGTACGTAAATGTATGAACCTGGAATGATATGTATTTGTGTATGTGAATGAATATGTATATGTATAAATATATGATCATGTAATTGTATACGTATGAGACGATAAGGTAAGTATGATTTAAGTGTATAAGATTGGTAATGAAAACAAGTTACGATTTTCGGATTTTTATTAGCACGTGTGGATGTGCGTTATTGGGATAGGTTTGTTATTGACTAATTCATACGATTTAGCTGTTAGAGATTGGGTTGGTATAAGCTAAGCCTTTACTAAGTAATAGAAGTACGTGATTGATAGACTATGTATATGTAACACCCCGTCAGAGGCAGGATGCTACCGGCAGGAGACAAGATTGACCCATCTCTAAATTTACGAAAATCTGGCATGATGTAACCTAAAATCGGACAACCTGGATCTCAGTCCAGCACCAAAACGAACCTAAAATGAATATCATATATCAAAATGGACCTCAGGTCCACACTAATACATCAAAATCACCACCTAAGGGCTCTATGCCCATATCATCTATCAACACTCAAGGGCTCAGTGCCCACAACATCATCAACATCATCGTCAATCAAAACATTTACTTAATATATATACAAACCACATGCTCAGCACGACTAACAAAATAATAACCAAAATATCCTAGACTTTTTAAACCTCTATAACTTCTCCTAGGACACTTGCGAGGGTGACTGTCGCTTGGGTGATCTGCGTCTCGAGCATGACTTCCAAAGTTGAAGTGGTTGAATTATCTGGAAGCCAACCTGCAAAACTAGCAAACTGGTTTATCAGAATTACTAAATTATTACAAATTCGAATTTATTAACTTGTTATTATCCTTTATTCTTATAGATATTCATTAGTGTTATGTTCGTGTTTGCATTCGAATGTGTGTCGTTCGTGTCACGTTCGGGTTGACAGTATTTTCCTGTGCAACTTGCATTAATTTTCCAGTGCGAATGAAACCTTCCAGAGTGTTTGCGTTCGAGGTGCGCTCGAGACTGTGTTGAAACAGTTTTGCGGAACTGCTCACCTTCGGTACGCATTCTTGTGACGTTCGAACGAATGTGCGTAAGTGGATTATTTTGAACACATTTTCTAGCTTGATTTGCACAAGGAAACACCTATCTTTTCCCTACCTATTTAAACAAACACTTAGCCTCTTTAACTAGTTAAAGAAACACAATTTAAAGAGCCTTCATCCAATTTGTTTCTTCCTTCTTGCATTATAAGAAAACTGGAGATTCGTCGGTCGGTACTCTAAATAATTTGGTCGGTAACAACTGAAAACTGACCAAATATCTTCGATATGTATTTGACTCATTGGTGATAAATTACTGATCGAAATATCTTCGATCGGTAACTTATCGATCGAATTACCGACCGATTATATTTCGATCGGTAAAATTACTCACAAATGAATAAATAAACAAAATAATTGTATTTTACCGACCGAATTGTAATTTGGTCGGTAAACTATATCAATTGAACATCATTCGGCCGGTATACTGGCTGTATTTAAAAAATTTTGCGGGGCTTACCATGGGCCCCACAAGACCCGCTATGGGTGGGCCCACACCAAGGCCTTAGTACCATCCTAGAGCGGGCCCAGGCTAAACCCACAAATTCACATTTAATTCTACAAATTGATGTAATTGGTGTGTCTAGACCATTGATATTATTTTACTGACTGATCGATATACGGTCAGTAAAATGACTTTTTATTTTTTTAATTTTATATACTTAGAATCTTTTAGCGATATAATGAATATTTGGTCTCTATTTATTACCAATTACCGACCGAAATTTTGGTAGGTAATTATTAGCGGTATAAAATGGCGCCAAATTAATCTTTCACGCCGTATTACCGACCGACCATCGACTGAATATTCGGTCGGTAATATTTCGATCGGTAATATGTCGGTAATTGGTCAAAAATCAATTTTAACATTTTGGTTGGTATTCATTCAGTATATACCAAAACTTACTGACTGAAATAGTCAGTCTGATAATTTTCGGTCGGCAATAGTACAATCTTGATAATTAACCGTGTAGTCATTATCCATTTTGGGCTTCAAATACATGTCCCAAATTTAATGAAATCCCACATTTTAGCTAGCGATGATAGATGTGACCCGACCTCTCTTTTAATATCGTTACATGAGTTTATGTAACTTTATCTTTATCTATTATAATACAGCGACATTATGAGCTCTCTCATGTATCCTCACATAGTTATAATCTCCCCTTATTTCAAGGGATTTCATTAAATGAATAAATGAATTCAAGTTTGGTTATTTAAATTTTAATTATTTACTTTCAAGTCTTGTTATTTAAATTTTAGTTTTTTTTTTTTTAATTTTACCGACCGACCGTTATTCGGTCGGTAACATGACTAATTTTTTTAATTAATATTATTTTAGCGACCGAATGAATATTCAGTCGCTATTTATTACTAATTACCGATTGAAATTTTGATCGGTAATTGTTGGAGGTATAAACTGGGGCCAAACGAATCTTCTGCGCTGTACTACTGACCGATTATCGATTGAATATTCGATCAGTAATAGGTCTGTAATTGGTCAGAAATTATTTTTTATCCTTTTGGTCGGTATTTCGGTAGGTAAATACCAAAAATTACTGACCAAAATAATTGGACGGTAATTTCGGGCGGGGGTAATTCCATATTTCTTGTAGTGTTGATTTTCACCTTGAAGCCTTTCTTGATTGCATTGTCTTCTTTGTTTTCATGAGATAAAATTTTGATTTATCATCAATACAGAAACACAACCCTAACCCAATTTCTAAGCCTTCAGAGTTCTCTAAGAGAAAGATTGGTAGTCGGAGTTCCATGTCGTGAGTTCGCAGGGTTGATCCACTCAGAGACTTCAGAGGTTATGGAGAAAGCCGCTTGGTGGGGGCTCAGAGAGTTCTTTGAATTATTATTGTCTAGAGGTATTCAAGTCGGTGCAGTTGTCCCCATAGGTCCTATACCATCTCTGTAAGTTTTCTCATATATAGTGGATTCGGGTGATAGCCTTAATCGGAGTGGTTTTTTACTCGTTCGAGTTTTCACTCCGTCAATAAAATTATTGTATTGATTTTGTTTACAACTTTTATATATTTGCTTTGATTTATATTTGCATAGACTTAAGGGTGATTATTAAATCAAACATAGTTGTTCTAACTTGACGTGTTCAGATTAGAGTTGTTGTTTAATTCTGCATATAGTCAGAACCTTGGATAGGATAAATTTCCAATTTTCACTAGTCACCCTCCTCTGCCGCCTTCCAGTTGCATTTCCCCGTTCTTACACAGCATCGTAAAATTGAGAAAAGTTCCAATTGGAAGGGAGTTTCTCACCCACACTGACCTTATTTTTTTCTGGTCAAGATTTTCTCTTATGACATCTCGATAGTAATTAGTCTTGTGCTTGGAAGAATACTCTCATTGTTGTAGATGATGTGTATGCTCTAGTGGTAGTGCGTGGAGGTTTTGATGGTTATGTGGCAACAGTATCATTGTTGGGGTTGGTGCTCAGAGCGCCAATCCGGACCGTATTTATGTCTGATTCATGAATACGAACATCCCCTTATTCCATAATATTACTTATTTATGGTTGCACCTCTTGTTCTTATATACGTATTCGATCTGATTACGATTAGATTGAAACTAAATGTGGTTTAGTGATATGTATATATTAGACAAAGGCCCGATAATATATAATGCAGTACACAGTTACAAAGTTAGTTTGTAATTGACATTGGGAAGTGTCACTGCTATATGAATATTATCAAACATAGTTCCTGGTCAAGATTTGCTAACACGGGTCGGTTAGTCAAATCCGTTGAGACCAGTACATGTCGTATATCGAGACTTGGTCCGATGGTTTATCCCAATGAACCATAAGTTTATGGAGACTCGTATAGACGTGTAGGTGTTTATAGTGGATAAACACTGAACGGATCACCGAAGATTCTTAATGGATGGTTCAGCCACGTCAATAAGAATCTTCTCGGGTTGAGTAGCATAGTGGTCCTTCGACTTGAGACACCACTGTGGATGTATGAGACATCCTCCACACTTAGATGGCAGTCACGTCACCGATCTATTTAGATCAGACCTCCGCCTGTTCGTTGGGTGTGGATCGATCCTCAGGATATCCTGTGTGTGTCAAGATAGGATCCGTCAGTTCTGTGTACAGAGCATAGGTAGTCCATATATATTAGCAGTCTGTTAAATCTGTGGCCACAGTATACATCGGAAGTAAGTTCCGAGTGTTATTTAGAGATTGCTAATAGATACGTCGACGAGATAATACCTATAGAGATTTGACGTTTACATCTATATCTCTGGGATTATCTGGATACCTGTGACGGAGGGATTATACGTATGCAATGACCTCGACCTGTATGATTCAGCTAGTTTATCCGTGATCGTCATAATCTACGGGTGGATAGATTATGGACATGAAATTGGATTTCGTGACGGATATACCTGAATCTAGAGAGTCTCAATAATGAAACATACTCGTAGAGCACTAGAGCAACATTTATGAATAATGATGATTATTTATAAATCGTTTAATCGTTAAACGAAAAATACATGCGAACGGGCCGAACCGTCATTTCCTAATTAATGTGTATTTGTATTTAATATATGATATTATTAAATACACATTAATAAATAGTCAAATAAAGGTATTTGACATATATCATCAATATATGTATTTGAGATATTTAAAGTAAATATAATACATATATTTGATATATTTGTATTTAATTAATTATTTAATTATTTAATTGTTAAATGATTAATATAATTAAAATATAAATATATCACCAAATGATAAAGTTAGGAAATGATTATAAGTTGCAATTGTTGACTTATACATTAAAGGAAAAGGTTGTCAAATTGATTTTGACTTCTTAAGATATTTGTTAAATTGTTTGAAAAATGAAATATCTTTTTCCTTTATTTTTGCTAAATTTCGGCCATGACCCTAATTGAATATAAGGTTATATTTTTCATGTTGCCATTGTTGACTAATTGAAATTGTCATTAAAATGTAATGATATTTATCAAGTTGGCAAATGAAATTGAAATGAAATGAAACTATATAACTTGCATTTCCTTTAGGCCAAATTCGGCCAAGGCTTCATTTGGGCAAGTATATATTGTTCATTTCATTTTAGGGTTTTAAGGACCAATTCACTTTATCAAAACTCCATTAAAACAAGCCAAAGAAGGTAGAGAAAAAGAAAAGAAAAACAAGAAAAGCTTGGAATTTAGTAAGTTTTCCAACCTTCCATTAGAGAGTAATTTGTTCCTCTTGTTGTGGGCAACATCTTGTGATGTTCTTGAGTTTTTCTATTCTTTATTCTTTGTACTTTTGATGATAAAAGTTTGATGAAGGTGATTTGCATGTATGATGTTGGAAGTTTGTTACTAGTGTAGTAATAAGCATTCTTTTAAGGTTTTGGAAACCATGTTGCTAATCTAGAGTTGTTGACCCACTCTTAGATGACCTAGATTTGATCTTGAGTTGTTTCATTGTGTTGAGACTTTGATTGGATGGAAGAAACATGATTGAAGTAATTGATTTAACCAATTTGGTCTAATTTGTCCAATTTGAAGAAATTGAAAAATTAGGGTTCATGACCAATTCAAATTTGGGGGTTTTCATATATGTTGTGTATTTGGATGTTTATATGATGCATATAAAGTTTCATGTTGATTGGATTACATCTTGATGTGTTTTGAAGCATGAAATGACAAAGTGCACAAATGGCACCCTATTGGGAGCATTCGGCCAAGTGATGTCAAATTTGGGGATTTGGTTGCTTTTGGTGTTTTGATGTTTTGAACATGCTAAGTTCATCTTAGAAATGATTTAGAATCATTCAAAATTGATTAGATCAATTTCGGACTAAAATGGACAAAATACCAAAGTAAGGGTAATTTGGTAAATTCACCTAAATATGATTTATTGATATTCATAATTGATTATTGGCATATTCATAATATGTTTATTTATTTCCGGAAAATTTAAATGGAATAATCTTTTTAATTAAATAAAATGGTTATAATCTGATTCTAAATGAATTAGCTTGTTTCAATTATAGCTTTCTTTATCATGCTTGGAAAAAAATTTTTGATGACATTAAGAATATCCGCTTATAAGGTACTCCTCACCGCCGGTCTCGTAGTCCGGCTAAACTGATTCAAGATGGACCAAACCCATACAAAATGGTATTAGAGCGAGTCTGATTCTAGGCCTCCATAAATGATTAGCTTGTTTTATTCAATGTTCAATCATGTTTTCTTGACTTTATACATGCTGTTATAATCTAATTTGATTAGATTTAGGGTGTATGACACTTAATGGAATATCCCCGCTTAATAAGGTTTTAAAGTAACTAGTATTTGGAATACTTGTTTCTTGGTCCGTCTTGTCAATACGGTTTATAAATATCTTTTCGTTGACTACATCCGAGACCGTGCCTCTGCTGTGAGGTGTAGCTGATAGAAATTTATTTATGCCGAATGTATATTAGATACTAGATAAATTCAAGCGAAAGCGGAATCCTGAACGTGCCCTAGCTGTCAGGGTTACGCAAGTAACTTGAGTTTATCATTGACAAGTTTAACCTTGGTACGTCTCCTTGTGGGCCTGCCTTCGCAGCGACAACGAGAAACGGCCAGGACCGGAACCTCGGAGTCACTGGTGAGTGATTGACAATTAGTTGTCTACCTGTGAATATACGTAGGCGAGACCGTGCCTCTGCTGTGAGTCGAAATATATTCATGGGGTCCTCTTCCCATTATGGAATTCGATTTAATTATTGAATTCTCGTCTTTCCGTTGGGGATTACGGCATTACGTAAAAATAGTGGGAGGCACTGCTAAGTTTAAAATATTCCATAACTTAGGCAGTGTATGTTATTATGGAAATTGCCGCTTGTTTGTTTCCTTATTCTATTGTTTATATAGAATTAAACTTTTATTTACTGCACACATATTATGATATGTTATCTGACTAGACTCTTGGTTGCAGTCATTCTAGAATAGGTTCTAGATACTACTAGACTAGGATATTATTAGATTAGTCTAAACCATCGGGAACTGTTGTTCTGATTTTCTTCAAAAATCAAGATGGTTAATGACTTAGTTTCTAAGTCATGACAGATAATCTAGATAGATATCCCTTTTAGGATATAATACTTTAGAGACAATAGTTTCTTATGCAGTAAGAATTGACTTGAATTAGTTCATGTCTCGAGATTCTTGACTGGCATTAAGAAAGCCCTATTAGGTATTTGTTTATCTAGTAATGACGTTTCTAAGCTTTAATTACCTTTAGAGGTAATGTGTATGACACAATTTGCTAATCAGTTATTTACAATTGTTGTGATAGTTGAATGCAAATAGTAAAGCTAAAGAAAGGAGATGCGTATATTTGTGTATATAGAAAATATCGATTTTCACAATACTACAACTATAGGTATTGGATACCAGATCTCCCGTCTAGTTATTTGAAATATTGGTTAACGATTGTTTTGATATTTGATATCGGAACTTGCGACTATTGGATAGTCACTTGTTCTTTATAAACAATTGTTACATATTTTATAATAACTAGTAGTGTCATTGACGTAGAGATAAACATAAAGAGAAATTATTCGGTAAAGTAAATAATTTAGAACGGTGCTTTATGAGTTTAATCACTTAAGCATTGGATGCTTATTCCGTATGGTAAATGATGGTTTGATACTAGATCACACTACACATCCTTATCCATTTAATGAATATTGTATTCAGGAAAGTGATTAAGATCTCGTTTAACCAATGATTGTCATTGGACCACCAAATTTATTTAACTGATACATTGGATGTATGTAGTTTTATAAAATAATAATTGCTTAAGGTAGTTTTCTTTATTTCGTAACTTAGTTGATGAATTGTCATAACTTAGTTACGTGTTTCTGAAGGAACACATATTGAAAGTCTTGAAAGTATCAAGAGTACTTTCAATCCGTTCTGATGAAACGTAGATTGAACATTTTTGACTTGTTCAAATATATTCAATCTAAAGGTTTTAGAGAATTCTATCCTCAAAATTCATAACATGTCTTTGAACTGTTCAAAGATCTTTGATACGATCAAACATATGAATTTAAAGCAATTAGTTCTAAGGTTATTTAGTGAATATGATTCATATTCAATATTGTTCTTCCACGATTCCATCTTGATGGAATTGAGTAGTGGGAGCAATCGAATCTTATATGATTTGATTCGTCTGATATTGAAAGTTACCGAATTAGTTTCAATACTCTTGGGGTTATGCTCCAGTAACACTAATTCATCTCTTTAATTAATGTTCCATTAATTTCTACAGTTACATATATGATATGTATAGGTAGAAAAATCCGAATCTTGAAAAGTTTAAGATTTGAATGTTTCTTTTATATAATAGTTATATAATGGAAATTACTTACACCTTGGAGGTATAAGTAAAAGTTTATCGTTTATTCTGTTTAATAGAATATTGTATTCTATTTAATAGAATATCTTTCCTACGATCTAAGTAATAAAATCGTTTTATTACTTGGTGTGTAACATCAGATGTTGAACTATTGTAGAAAAGACTTGACTTATTGAAGTCAAATGTGAGAATGATAAATTATAAATGGAACTATGTAATTAATAAGATGAAACAACCCTTATACATCTTCTATACAAGTCCAATAGGATAACAGAATCATTCACGAGTATTTGATACTTAATGGTTCCGTTGTTTTCTTATTGAAGAAAAAATTATCCTATAACTTGTAATGGAAGCGATATTTGATATCGATTCTGGAAGTTCACCATTGAACCTTAGATCTAAGATTGTTCATAGCTTACTACGATCAAGTTTTGAACTTGATTAGCTTTCATTATGAATTAGTTCATGATATGTGCTAATTGTTTGCGCAGCGAAAGCATTGTGAGCTGTTTAAAGGTTTGACCTTTACAGTATGACAGTGAGAAAGTTATACTCAGCAATCTATTGTAGATTCTGAGAAAACTTATCTCTAGTCACACTAATGAACAATTAAAGATATATTGGTTAATGTTGATAATAAACTGTATATTTTAGCTAAAGAATGCAAAGTGGCGTTTTTGGATGACTTATTCAGATAAGAGATCATTTGTGATTTCCTTATTTGAAGAGTTCATTCTGGAATGGCCCTAGAGTTTGTGTTCTGCTGAGATCGCAGTTTAGTGTGCTAGCTTATAGAGCCTATTGTAGACTCGGATAAGTCTTCCAGAAATATGTGTTCTCTATTTTTGATATCGTCAGATTGTCTGATCTTGTCAAAGTATATAGAATACATATGTGATTAAAAGGGTTAGTGGGAGCGTACAAATTACTTTCTAGTGTTATATATCCTAACGACATTATCATTATTATAGTAATAATGAGATGTTTGTGAGGTAAAAGATTTACCTAAGTCTTCTTTACTCCGTGAAAGCAGTGGGGAGTAGTCTCTGTTATATTTGATATAAAGTTTTATATAAGATATAAAACCAAGAGACTTGTGAGATACTCTATTATTCGTACATTAGATATGATCTAATAAAGGACATAAACTAGGCTATCTGTTATGACAGTTAGTATAACTGTTGGACAGTTGAAAGAGATATTGATTAGAATGTCTAAACAATCTATGTATCATTTGATGATGACATAATGAATACTTTATTATGTGCGATTATCGATGTCGATTTAATCGTAATTGTTACGAGTTATTTTGACATCCTATAGACCATATGATGGATCTTGAAACACGTTCTTTGTGATCTTTGAGATATTAAGAACGAGTTTCTAATTCATGGAGAATATAGTCTGCAACCATTAGGGTCATATTAGTTTTGAGACTAATTATGACGTTAGACAGTCTACGTCATAAAGAGTCAGAAAAGATGCAGTGGGAGTGTCACGAAGGATTCTACTTTATAGTGGAATTAAATGCAACTTATAAAGTATTGACTTATGAAGTTGCATAGTGACCTTATTAAATTAGAAGTTTTGAATTGGTGTTGTGCTTGCGGTTGTCCTCATAGTATTTTTGGATTTGATCCAAAATACTTGGACAACAACTTAGTAGCTGTAGCATAATACTGATATAGCATCCATTTCATATTAATGTATAATCTAGATTCTACAAAATATGAATGATGCTGACTATGGGAAACGATGGAGTTTGTTTGACAAACTCAATATGTCATAGCGGACTTGTTTTGTTGCCTACCTCTTAAGTACTGGGTGAGCTTTTGAGGGCCATGTGCATACGATGCACATTGAGCGTGTATATGATACCGTGGATTGGCACTAGAGCAAGTGGGAGAAATTGTTGGGGTTGGTGCTCAGAGCGCCAATCCGGACCGTATTTATGTCTGATTCATGAATACGAACATCCCCTTATTCCATAATATTACTTATTTATGGTTGCACCTCTTGTTCTTATATACGTATTCGATCTGATTACGATTAGATTGAAACTAAATGTGGTTTAGTGATATGTATATATTAGACAAAGGCCGATAATATATAATGCAGTACACAGTTACAAAGTTAGTTTGTAATTGACATTGGGAAGTGTCACTGCTATATGAATATTATCAAACATAGTTCCTGGTCAAGATTTGCTAACACGGGTCGGTTAGTCAAATCCGTTGAGACCAGTACATGTCGTATATCGAGACTTGGTCCGATGGTTTATCCCAATGAACCATGAGTCTATGGAGACTCGTATAGACGTGTAGGTGTTTATAGTGGATAAACACTGAACGGCTCACCGAAGATTCTTAATGGATGGTACAGCCACGTCAATAAGAATCTTCTCGGGTTGAGTAGCATAGTGGTCCTTCGACTTGAGACACCACTGTGGATGTATGAGACATCCTCCACACTTAGATGGCAGTCACGTCACCGATCTATTTAGATCAGACCTCCACTGTTCGTTGTGGGTGTGGATCGATCCTCAGGATATCCTGTGTGTGTCAAGATAGGATCCGTCAGTTCTGTGTACAGAGCATAGGTAGTCCATATATGTTTAGCAATCTGTTAAATCTGTGGCCACAGTATACATCGGAAGTAAGTTCCGAGTGTTATTTAGAGATTGCTAATAGATACGTCGACGAGATAATACCTATAGAGATTTGACGTTACATCTATATCTCTGGGATTATCTGGATACCTGTGACGGAGGGATTATACGTATGCAATGACCTCGACCTGTATGATTCAGCTAGTTTATCCGTGATCGTCATAATCTACGGGTGGATAGATTATGTACATGAAATTGGACTTCATGACGGATATACCTGAAACTAGAGAGTCTCAATAATGAAACATACTCGTAGAGCACTAGAGCAACATTTGTGAATAATGATGATTATTTATAAATCGTTTAATCGTTAAACGAAAAATACATGCGAACGGGCCGAACCGTCATTTCCTAATTAATGTGTATTTGTATTTAATATATGATATTATTAAATACACATTAATAAATAGTCAAATAAAGGTATTTGACATATATCATCAATATATGTATTTGAGATATTTAAGTAAATATAATACATATATTTGATATATTTGTATTTAATTAATTATTTTAATTATTAATTGTTAAATGATTAATATAATTAAAATATAAATATATCACCAAATGATAAAGTTAGGAAATGATTATAAGTTGCAATTGTTGACTTATACATTAAAGGAAAAGGTTGTCAAATTGATTTTGACTTCTTAAGATATTTGTTTAAATTGTTTGAAAAATGAAAATATCTTTTTTCCTTTATTTTTTGCTAAATTCGGCCATGACCCTAATTGAATATAATGGTTATATTTTTCATGTTGCCATTGTTGACTAAGTTGAAATTGTCATTAAAATGTAATGATCATTTTATCAACTTGGCAAATGAAATTGAAATGAAATGAAACTAGTATAACTTGCATTTCCTTTAGGCCAAATTCGGCCAAGGCCTTCATTTGGGCAAGTATATATTGTTTCATTTAATTTTAGGGTTTAAGGAACCAATTCACTTTATCAAAACTCCATTAAAACAAGACAAAGAAGTGAGAGAAAAGAAAGAAAAACAAGAAAAGCTTGGAATTTAGTAAGTATTTCCAACTTCCATTAGAGAGAGTAATTTGTTCCTCTTGTTGTGGGCAACATCTTGTGATGTTCTTGAGTTTTTCTATTCTTTATTCTTTGTATTTTTGATGGATAAATTTTGATGAAGGTGATTTGCATGTATGATGTTGGAAGTTATTACTAGTGTATTAATAAGCATTCTTTTAAGGTTTTGGAAACCATGTTGCTAATCTAGAGTTGTTGACCCACTCTTAGATGACCTAGATTTGATCTTGAGTTGTTTCATTGTGTTGAGATTTTGATTGGATGGAAGAAACATGATTGAAGTAATTGATTTAACCAATTTGGTCTAATTTGTCCAATTTGAAGAAATTGAAAAATTAGGGTTCATGACCAATTCCAAATTTGGGAGTTTTCATATATGTTGTGTATTTGGATGTGTATATGATGCATATAAAGTTTCATGTTGATTGGATTACATTGATGTGTTTTGAAGCATGAAATGACAAAGTGCACAAATGGCACCCTATTGGAGCATTCGGCCAAGTGAGTCAATTTTGGGGATTTGGTTGCTTTTGGTGTTTTGATGTTTTGAACATGCTAAGTTCATCTTAGAAATGATTTAGAATCATTCAAAATTGATTAGATCAATTTCGGACTAAAATGGACAAAATACCAAAGTAAGGTAATTTGGTAAATTCACCTAAATATGATTTATTGAATTTTATTTCATAATTTGATTATTGGAATATTAAATAAATATGTTTTTTAATTAATCCGAGAAAAAGTTTTGAAATCGGAAGATACGATCTTCCGCCGCTTCCGCTGCGTTACCGGATTCTGCCCCTAAAAACCCCTACAATCATATACACTCTCTAAGGAACCTTTTTACATAGATGGCTTTATCATGTCTTTTTTACTGTTGATTTTCTAATTATTGTGTTTCTTGTTCTTAATTTTGATGTTTTCAAGGTTGGAATTCCACTAGGTGTAATTTTTTTGAGATTATGTCCATTTGTATAAAAAAGCCAACGATTTTATCCCTGATAGTGTGGGAAATTTCGAGAGGGGTATGAGGGTTATGGGACACAAGTTTCGATGATTAGTTGAAGTACATGGAACTGGCATGCACACCCCGATTCCCCCAAAAAAAATTACAATGCTCATAGAATGGCTGGGAATATATCAAACTTGAAATATCATTAGATTTAGTATGTGACGTCATTATTTTATTCATTTTATGAGAAATTCGCTGCGAAATAGAATAGGTTTATATTATGTTTGGTGTTGTTTTAACTTCTGTTGCCAGTTGGTTTGGGTTTCAATCTTTACCATGTAGAGTGTCACGAGCTGACTTTTTCCACAGCTAAAAAATGGTCTCGTGCGGACTTACAAAAGAAATGTCCCTATAAGTCAGCCATATTATAACCTCTATACGCAAATTCACATTTTTGGAAGTCTACAGACCGGTATTGCGGTAAGTTATGGAAGTTAACAAGTTATCTCAAAGCATACACACGCGAGTCTGCACTACTTCGGAACCCAATAACTACACAGCACAACAAGATATAAAAAATATTATATTTTCTAACGAACTCAATCATGACAATACACCATTGTCCCAACATATCTAAGTGCGAGGGTTCGCGGCTAAAGCCCCTAGATCATCGAAGCCCCATTGGCCACCCCAAGGTTAACCTAGGCTTCCCCCCAAATAGGTTTTAAAGACATTGCACATGTCTCACTAGTATACATACCTGGATTTTGAGTTGTCATACCCCCCTAAAATCTATATTACGAAGAGTTTCTGTGAACTCTTTCAGCGAGTCACTAAGCCATAATATAAGTGAGTTTGGGTTAAAATTGCATCACTAGATGAGCTCAATTTGATGGCTTTCTACAACACCCCCACTTTTGGCGGCAAAGTGCACCGTAAGGGCCCCAAAAGTGGACACACTGCAAGAATCTCCCGGAAAATCTCAAAATCAGACTCCAGGGATGAAATTTTCCTAGTACATGTGACCATAATCGGCACTCATGACCTTAGTCAAACTCAATCCGGTGCCCTGGGGGCATTAGCTCATTCACAATACACCACAAAACTAGGCCAACGACTATCGGCATGCTAACCTACACTAAATCTCCCGAAAAACTTTAGTACGGGACCTCACGGGAAAAATCTCCCCAGTACATATGCCCATGAGAGTTACTTATGACCTCGATCGAGCTTGATCCGGCACTTTGGAACATAACCTCATTCACAACGCTGCAAAACTAGCTAGCGGCTAGCGACAAGCCAACATGTTTCTAAATCTCTCGGAAAACATCCGAATAGGACCAAAAAGATGAAATATCTCAAGTATAAGGTCCTTTGAGAGATATATTTGACCATGAACAAGGCTTGATCTGATATCCCGAAATATGAAATCCTTTATAAAGTGTCCGATCATGCTAGCCTTACACTAGGACCGTGACATTCTCCTTCACTTCATTCATCATCGTCCCTCGATGATGGCATAACTCGAGGGTTGCTCAAATTGTATCTAATCATGAATCTCTTTCGATTCTTATAAACAAGACACAAGCTGAAGATATTGCCATAACATCGTACGTCAATGAATGAAATTGCTTTATTGAGTTAGTGACAATATATAATTTTATACTGAGTTGGGCATATAATATCGAAACATATCAACATCATATACACTCTTACATAGGAGTCTTTGTTTTTGATATAATGGCTCAACATTAGCACTTAGGCACAAACTTCCCTTTTTATTTGAACTCTCCATATTCTAGTTGGTTAACGCTAACGTATGTCTGCCTCAATAAAACATTTCCAGTAAAATCCAATTGGGACAAAACCCGGGCGAAGGAGAAAAAAGGTACCACCCACGATGACCAAGACAACAAAAGCTTGATTTGGTCTGATAACATCTCTGCACATGTTTGGACTCATATGATTTCCGCACATGTTTAGATCATCAACCCCACATACTGATCATGCAGCTTCTAAGATTCACCCCATCATTTTATGTGGAGCAACTCCACACACGCGAATTGTGTAGCAGCAATTTCCGTGTCCAGTCTCAGTCACAGCTCCATACAAGCTCTCGTGCATGAGTGCTTCCGATCTCGGTCACTACTTTATACAAGTTTTTATGCACGAGTTCCCATTTTTGATTTCATAAATTTTCCATAAGAGACACCATACATGCGTACGTGAATGGGTTTTATTTCGATGAAGCAACAAGGGTCTCACTTGTTTTGGTTTTTGACTATATCATTTGTTATCTTTACTCTGGCCTCCTACCTATTTTTTGCCCCTCAAGGTGCTCGACGTAGCCATCGGGTCTCATGAAGATGAACACACATGACCAATTAGCCTATGATGCATCTAATTTCTCATTACTCCCCTCTGGGAGAGCACAGTTGCTATTGTACACTAGCAACTACCTTATTCTCACACTGAATTTCGGGCCACTTACTCTATCATGAGCTTCTCAATTATCTCGATACTCACTTTCACAGATAAAAACTATTTCCACCTCGCATTATGATTCATTCTTACGAACATTCTATGTCATTTCATCTCATTACTCTTAGGCACCAAGCCATAGTATTCTGTTCCACGAGTGTTCTCTATATTATCCTAAGGTCATTTCATGAGACCTACTTTGATTTTAGATCACTCTCTCGAAGAAATCGTTGTCCTCAAACTCAATCTAGAACCAAAATCGCATATTTGGCCTATTACCAGTGTAGTTGGTATACACACTTATTACGACTACTAGTAGTTGCATTATGCCACTAGCATTCTCAATACACAATGCATCTCTGTGTTCTCTTCTGAAAACTACACTCACATTTCTCACAGTTGCGATACGCGTGCAACCATTGTTTAAAGTTTTGAACTTTTCATAAGGCACTCTGCTTTAGGTGCAACACCATTGTATTACCGATACGTAAGGCACTCTGACTGTTCGTACAACTTGTTAAATCGCAACTCAAAAGGCACTCTGCCTCTACGAGCAGCTCGTTACATTACCGATAACATATCGGCTTCTATTTTCCACACAATCGTTACCTAACCAATATGGTGGTTATTGTATTTCAAAAGGATCTTTGGAGATACTTGACTCATTTCAGGTTCACTCCCCCACTTTTAATTTGGCCTATCTCAAGACATTGCACGTTTGTTGGCATTCCCATTCACGGAGTCCACACAACTCATTACTCATAGCCTTAAACTGAGGGCATTCTCACTCACTGGAATCCAAACAACTCGTTACTCATAACCTTAAGTTGAGGGTATTCCCACTCATGGAAATCTAAACAACTCGTTACTCGTAGCATTAAGCTGAAGGCATTCCCAGTCACGGGAATCTAAACAACTCTTTACTCATAGCCTTAAGTTAGAGACATTCCCACTTGTGGGAATCCAAACAACTCACATGGACCATCGGGTTCACACCCAGTTCCTGTCGTTGCATCATACGAGAGGGCTTACTCATCTCGACTTTCCCATCAAGTTCTAGTATCCAACAGCCATATGAGAAGGGTTTCACGCCCTTTTTAACCACTCAGAACTTCAATCAACCCCACATCGGGTTTTCATGAACACATATACTTGTGCCAACATCACTGTTGCACCCTCGTGATGTTCCCCGCACATCCCAAACATCTCTCACACTTTCACTGTGCATAAAGAGATTGCTTGTCTCTCGTAGACAAGTTTCACGTCCACTTTGCGTCTCACCCGGACCATTTTTGCTATACCCGAGCCAATCTCATATGTAAATAGAACTTATCGTGTGCTCGTATATTGTCCATAAATAGTCCACAACACTAGGGCTTTATACTTCCCCGTGCATGCCATCGCGCAATCTCGCGGCTTCCTCTCGAGCCGTTTCACAACTGAGACTTCACACTAGCCTTATAATGTTAACTTCCCCCCAATAAATTCTGCTCACATTCGTAGATATCCCCCAAGCCAACCTAGGGCTTCTGGTTACCAACTGTAACGGGTCGATTTTTCCGTATCTGAAAAAGGGGGATAGTGCGGCACTTACAAGGGACAAGCCCCCTATAAGTCATCCATATTAAAGCCTCTATACGCAAATTCACATTTTTGGAAGTCTACAAACCCATATTACGGTAATTTACAGAAGTTAACAAGCTATCCCAGAGTATACACATGCAGGCCCGCACTACCTCAAGACCCAATAACTATACAGCACAATCGGATATAAAAATATGGCATTTTTCAAATGAACTCGATCATAACAGTACATCATTGTCCCAACAATATCTAAGAGCGGGAGGGTTACAGCTAAAGCCCCTAGATCACTGAAGCTCCCTTGGCCACCCCAAGGGTTCACCTAGGATTCTCCCTAAATAGGTTTTAAAGACATTGCACATGTCTCACTAGTATACAAAACTAGCGCTTGACTGTCACACCCCCCCTAAAATCTATATTACGAGGAGTTTATGAGAACTCATTCAGCGAGTCACTAAGCCATAATATAAGTGACTTTAGGTTTAAAATTTCGTCCCTAGACGAGCTCGACTCGATGACTTTCTACAACACCCTCACTTTTACGGCAAAGTGCACGGTAAGGGCCAAAAGTGGCCACACGGCAAGAATCTCCAGAAAATTTCAAAATCAGACTCCGGAACTAAAAATTTTCCTAGTATATGTGACCATAAACTTCACTCATGACCTTGGTCCACTCCTCACCGCTCCCCGGGGACATTAGCTCCTTCATAATATACCAAAACTAGGCCTACGACTAGCGGTAGACTAGCATATCTCTAAATCTCCCGCAAACCTTTAGTACGAGACCTCACATGCACGTCTCCCCGTACATATGCCCATGGGAGTTACTTATGACCTCGATCGAGCTTGATCCGGCACTCCGGAATATAAGCTCCTCACAATGCTGCAAAACTAGCTAGCGGCAAGCGATCATGTTTCTAAATCTCTCGGCAAACTTCCGAATAGGACCACACATACGAAATATCTCTAGTACAAGGTATTATGATATATATATTTGACCATGAACGAGCTTTATTTGATGTCCCGAAACATGAACTCCTTTATAAAATGTCTGAATGTGCTAGCCTTACACTAGGATCGTGACATAGAGCCTTACCATTGTATTTTAGCCCATGAGGCTTATGATACACTTTTGGTCAATTTAGTATGTGATTAATTCCATTTGCTCATTTAAAAAGATTAATAATGAGTATTATCTTTGGAAAAATAACAATTAATTGACATAAAGACGGTGGAAGAGATGCTTTTAATAAATATCTTGAGGTATAGTTGAAAAAAATTAATTCAACTCAATTCAACCTTACATCCAAGTATAAAACCAAAACATTATTCAATCACATTACGATCTTCAATGACAATTAAAAGCAAAGAGTCGTGGATAGATAAGGAAACATAAGATTTGTATGCGTTTGGATAAACCCATTTATGTCTATGCCTCCACGTTATCTGAAGCTTGATGATTCATTGAAGGGATTTCCACGCAAATTCTTCTCGGAAAATCACCATACACAAAGAAAACGCTTTAAGCTCTTAGGAACGGACGTGAAAATGTTTTCTACTCAAACCAAAATTGGTCACTAGTTTGTTGTAATTATCGAAACTACAATGCGATATTTTGCACTGCAGACCCCAAAATAATACTCACTGAAATGAGGCTAAGGTATGATAGATGTCAGAAAAAACGAATCACTCAATATTTCGAGTTATATTTCGTCACCAAGAAAATAGATTATGAGCTCTCTCAAACTCACAAAATTCTCTAAACACTTTAGAAGAAAAAAATCATACATTTCTTTTCCTTTCAATTATGGTGGTTAGGGTTTGGAAAAGAATGATTCTCACATTAAAAATAAAAATAACTTTTCCTTTAACTATGGTATCAGGTTGAATCTATTTGTAATTGAAAATACAAAATTAACCTAAATCCCTACCAAGAATTTGAACATTAGGCCTTATAATAGGTTATCAAATTTTTTTACAGGATTATACCATGATATCAAATATT